>BGPR01015065.1:0-13768 GCA_013235015.1 Araneus ventricosus
TCAAATAAAATGTTCAGGTGGCTTAAATGAATGAGGGAATACTTATTTAGTCGTATTTTTTCTATGTATTAGTATTGTTTTCTTATTTCAAACACTTTTGAGTTAAAGATATATAAATTAATTTTGTCATGTAGCATTAAGCTTAAATTGAATATAATAGGCTTAAGTCTAGATTAGTTCTATTTTCACTTTAAAAATAATAACAAAACTTCTACTACGTAACATTTTGCAAGGAACTTTCCGGTTGCATATTTAAGTTATAATTTTTTTGTCTTTTATTATTCTAAAGCGATGTTTTAATTTCAAAATATTTTCATTCCGTGGAATGAACACGAAGGTGCGCGAATAAAAAATGTACTGTAAGATAATTCCTTTAATAAAATATTTAAGTAGCTTGAAATATAATAATATTTGTTCGTTTTTCTCTATTTATTACCGAGTAATACAGGAATATTATCTCACAGTATTATTCAATATTATGAATACCCAGTTGTACCGAATATGTTAACATAAATATTGTATAATATGTTACAACATTTCCGAGATATTAAATTTTCAAAAAATGTTAAGTTTTACATATAAATTTTAACTCGGGTGTTTACATGAATTTACGTATATTTAAAAAAATTCCATCGGAACAATTGCTCTTTAAGCTGCTGAATATTATATCATGCCATACAATTTAGCGAAAACGATATTATAAATTCTACGTTTGTCAATGTTATGCAATAACCTTAACGTAACATCAGAAAATTTTGATAGAATATTAGAATATTATGACAATATACCGAATTTCAATTATCTAACACGCTTATATGAGTTGTGGAGTTCACATACACACGAGTAGACAGTCCGACAAATAATGAACCAATTGATGGACTTGATTTTTTTTCAAAGTTTAAATATTTTTAGACAGTTTTATTTTGCTAATACTAAACCAATAATAGTGTTCTCTCTTCATATTCTTCAATAATATGTTGCTCAGCTTCGTCGCTTAGTGATGAAAATCGAGTATGTGTTTTAGCGTCTTTCCGTTCACCGATTAAGTCCAAATTTTCATACACATCTACAATATTGGTTATGGAGTTCACATACACACGAATAGACAGTCCGACAGATAATGAACCAATTGATGGATTTGGTTTTTTTGAAAGTTTAAATATTTTTAGACAGTTTTATTTTGCTAATACTAAACCAATAATAGTGTTCTCTCTTCATATTCTTCAATAATATGTTGCTCAGCTTCGTCGCTTAGTGAAGAAAATCGAGTATGTGTTTTAGCGTCTTTCCGTTCACCGATTAAGTCCAAATTTTCATACACGTCTACAATATTGGTTATGGAGTTCACATGTACACGAATAGACAGTCCGACAGATAATGAACTAATTGGTGGATTTGATTTTTTTGAAAGTTTAAATATTTTTAGACTGTTTTATTTTGCTTATACTTAACCAATAGTAATGAATAGTAGTGAATTTACGTATTATTTAAAAAATTCCATTGGAACAATTGCTCTTTAAGTTGCTGAATATTATATCATGACATACAATTAAGCGAAAACGATATTATGAATTCTACGTTTGTCAACGTTATGCCTTAACGTAACATTAGAAAATATTTATCTTTTATAATATTACAAATAAAGTATTTGGTTTTCAATACTACATGAAATATTATAAAAGTAATTTGCGTATCTAATGCACCGAAAATTGAATGCATTCTAAATGAATAAATAAAGCAGCTGCAATGACGTTTTTAAGGTATATGTTGTACAATAATAACTAAATATTCGTATTGTCATTCTTAATTTAAATGTATCACTAGATATATTGTTTCTTACTTTAAAAACGAGAAAAATAAACTTCTGTAATCAATATTTTAATGCCTGTATAAAGTTAAAATCAAGTGTAAAAGCAAAAGATTTCAATTTGATATATACATGCATGATTTCATTTTTGTTGTTTAGCATAGGTTAAGAGAGGAGATGCAAATTGTATCGATGACTGAATTTTCTAAGAACATCTCCGTTTAACTGAACATTTCTTGGAAAAGCTTCTTATGAGATTAATTTGAATTGAAGTCTTGATTCGCATGAATTTCCACTAATCATTGTGTTTATTCTACATTTTACTATCAAAGAGTCGCTTCTAAGAAATATTATGCATGTTGACCTACTTTGTCGCAAAGTATATTGTAAATTCTTCAGCATACTTCTCTCAACAACTTAAGATAAGCTTATTTATCAGCTTTGATATGAAGAAGCATTAAATGCTAATTAGCTATGAAATTAAATATAAGATAAAACAAATTTCGCATTGTTTATGGCGGAAACTGAATTTTTCTTGCAGATTTTCTTTGCAAAAACATTAGAAATGTGTTTAATCAATTAAAAGTTTTAAATAGTAGCCTTTGGTCAACAATTTCTTCCCCGAGAAGGCAGTTGCCTAACTAAATATCTTCTGCGTAGCATGATTTTCATGGTTTCCTCAGAAAAGTACTACTAATTGTGAAAGACATTCAATCTGCACTGGTTTTGTAGTAGATTTTTGAATTTGGGGATTTCTTGAAAACTTTTGGATTTTATATATCGCACAAGCAGTCCAAATTTCATTCACCACACATTCACTTAGCGCGAGAGTCTGTCTTTTGAATATGAATATTTTAGTCTGGTCTTCCTGCAAATTTGGTGGATTTGCATATAAAATCAGTTTTTAACTAGGCTTGAACTTTTTCATATACAGGGTGCCTACTTAATTAAGGGCCAGCCCCCTCAACTTCAGAAAGACTTCAGCTATAGTCAGGAAAGTAGTGTCTAGGTACAGTAAAACGTCTGTGCGCTTTGCCATGAGACCACTTACAGCGCCATCTGGTCGTAAACTCGGGAGTAGCATTCCTATCTTGAAAACGGTACAAAATAAGGGAGAAATGTTAGTAGCAAAATTATAGAGAAAACTTGTTCATATTATTAATAAGAACGGAAAGCTTCAAATGCACATTTGATTTTCGCGATTTCTGAAACTGTAACGTCACAAATCGGATAAAAAAAGAAAAAAAAAACAATTATTTTTCATTTGATACCTTTAATTTCGGTGTTCAAAGTGCTCTCCACAATATACAATACAGATTTGAGTCCTTGTTTGAATTTCATTTTGCACACGTTTTGGCATATATAAATAGTTGGTGCTCTAACACAAGCAACAGTAATAAGTCATCAAATATCCTGCAATGTTGGCGAAAACGTTCATACAACTGCTGTTTTAGTTATTCCCACAAGAAAAAGTATAATGGGGTCATTTTGTGCCCGAAAATTAACATTATTTCCTTTTGTCCATGTCTTTTATAGTGACAATTTCGGAAAAAATGAACAAACAAATGCGCATTTTAAGCGTTCTGTTCTTCGTGTTAATGTTAACAAAATGTCTTTTTATACTAAATCGATAACGCTTTACAACTTTGTGACTGACATTTTCCCTCTACTTTGTACAATTTTCAAGATAGGAATGCTAACTCCAGTGTTTGCCACCAGGTACAGCTGTAAGTTGTCTCATAGGATAGCGCGTAGTATTTTTACTATACCTAGACGCTACTTTCTTGACTATAGCTGCCGTCGTACTGAAGTTAAGGGAGTGTTAGTCTATCTTATTTAAGTGGCACTTGGGTATCCTGTATAATTAACTACTAACTTTAAGAAAAGTCTTTATCATGCTTCAATATTTTGGACTAGAGGTTCAAATTTTCCTTTTTTCAGAACAAGTTTCTTACTAAACGCCAAAAAATGCTGATTGGCACCTAATAGATACGCGTTGAGTTTTCATGAGTACTTTCTTTCCTGTTAAATGAACACCAATATTTCATTTAAAAATCTTGAACAATACATTTTATCATGTAGACTTTTGACTCCCACATATTAAACGCGTTTCATGGAGTATGTATGTATTTAACATTTCGGTTTAGTTTGAAGCGCACACTTATTATTTTGAGGAGATTTATATTAGGAATCAAATTGCATTAGCTGAAGTAAAGCTATATCGTGATAACTGTTCGGTTTTCCGATCGGAACTTCTTGCAATCAGAGAAGCCTTGGATTTCGTCCTTCGTTCTGAAACTAGCGACACCTATATTTTGTTCAATCCAATGCTTAAAAAATTGGCCGAAAATTTCAGAAAAAACCGGTCAAGAAATTATTTCCAAAATTGTTTCACTTTCACAGAAAAAGCGGAGTTTGCATCCAATGGATTACCTCCCATGTTGGAGTCTTCGGCAACGAGGTGGCGGACTTGCTTGCGAAAAAGGGAAGTGCTCTTCCTTCTGCCGCCTCTGGTGAACTCTTCGCGTCCGAAATATCTTCTATCCACAGGGATAAAGCAAATTCTACTTGGAAAGTCCCTCCCGCACACGAATGGTATGCTGGAAATCGTCCTGGTCTGTCTCTACAATCCGAAGGTACAAGATCCGCACAGACTGCATTGGCCAGACTTCGTATTGGCCATATCAAAAGCTTGAAATTCGTCGACAAAGAAAAGACTTATTCCTCTTGCCCTTGTTCCTGTCCTGCTTCTCCTGCTCATGTCACTGACTGTATTGGCGCCTCCGCGAGGCTACTGTGGAGTGAGGAGGAAGATGGACTTGTGGTACTGTTAGAGCGACATGGTATCATGGACCTGGTCTAGTATTTGGACCAGGGGGACATGAAACAACAACAACAAAGCTATATCGCTGTATTGCGTTTAGAATGTTAATAAGATTTTATCAGAATTTATTCAAAATATCATAAAACTGTCAGAAATATTATATATCATTATGCACAACCATTTCTACTCATAAAAGGAATTTATCCTTTTATAATATTTTATATTTTCTTCTATTCAAAGTCTAAATATTTTTAGACTGCTTTATTTTACTAGTAGAGGAAAGTGGGCTAAAACCGTGTACCTAAGACTGGATGACCTGTTGGAGCTAAACTATTCGACATAGAACTTTCCAAATTTTATTAAAACATTCAATGCTAATCGGAGCATAATATATCTTTCAAGAAAGTAATAGTTTTACTACTTTTTTTACCCATGACACTTTCATAGTAAAAGTCACAACATAAGGTTTTACCCCTAGTGAGGTAAAACCGGGTAGACATGCTAACTTTATGAAAATTAGGAAAACTCGATTTTCAGGAGAAAAGTAGCAGACATTTTTATATTATATAACAATTTAAGAATATTAGTTACAAAATTCACATGTAAAGCAGTTGTCTTCATCTTCCGCGCCACTGCAACTTTCGTGGGCCCAGCTAAGATAGTTTCTAAATTGGTTTACCCATCTCATTTATTTAAATGAGAAAATACACCATTACAATATAAACAAGCAAGGTCTGATGTGTTTTTAACGTTCCATTGAAGGAATCATCATTATTGGTCTTTCCCCACTTGGAGTACTGGGTTTCACCCCGAGTGCAGAGGTTATAAAGAAAGGAATGGAACCGCGAAAATATTGGATTAAATCCTTATTGTATGATAGGGTATAAATCCTTACTAAATGTATAATAAGATGCTCCGAATATACATTTTCTAACTGTAATGATTATTAAGAAAGAATAATTTAAAATCAAACGAACGTTAGAGAGATGGCGTCTCAAAACAAATGAACCTTCATAGATACAGTTCAACAACTACAACACGCCACTATGAGTGTTCCTTTTTCATGACCAGTCGAGTGTAATTCAGTGTCTGTCCGCTAGAAAGGAGAACTAATAGCGCCATAATAAAGTGTTTCTGTTTTTACCCCACTCTTTCCTACTAAACCAACGGGAGTGTTTTGCCTTCATAAACTTCCACAATATGGTGCCTAGTTTCGTCGCTTAGTGAGGAAAATCGAGTATGCGTTATGACGTCTTTCCGTTCACCGATTAAGCCCAAATTTTCATAAAGATCTACAATTTTTAATAATGACCATATGCCGAATTTCAATTATCTGACACGCTTACATGATTTATGGAGTTCGCATACACACGAATAGACAGTCCGACAGATAATGAACCAATTGATGGATTTGATTTTTTTCAGAATTTATATATTTTCAGACTGTTTCAGACTTGAACAATAGTAGTGTTCACTCTTCATAAACTCCAATAATATGATGCTTAGCTTAGTGAAGAAAATCTAGTTTGCCTTTTAGCGTCTTTTCTTTCACCGATTAAGTCCATATTTTCATACAGTTCTACAATATTGGTTATGGAGTTCCCATACACACGAGTAGACTGTCCAACAGATAATGAACCACTTTATGGATTTGATTTCTTTGAAAGTTTAATTATTTTCAGACTGTTTTATTTTGCTCATACTTAACCCATACTAGTGTTCTATCTTCATAAACTTCAATAATATGGTGCTCAGCTCTTCGTCGCTTAGTGAATAAAATCGACTATGCCTTTTAGCGTCTTTCCGTTCACCGATTAAGTCCAAATTTTCATACAGATATACACCCTTGGTTATGAAGTTCATATACACACAAGTAGACAGTCCGACAGATAATGAACCAATTAATGGATTTGATTTTTTTGAAAGTTTAAATATTTTTAGACTGTTTTATTTTGCTTATACTTAACCAATAGTAATGTTCTCTCTTCATAAATTTCAATAATATGGTGCTTAGCTATTCGTCGCTTAGTGAATAAAATCGACTATGCCTTTTAGCGTCTTTCCGTTCACTGATTAAGTCCAAATTTTCATACAGATCTACAATATTGGTTATGAAGTTCCCATACACACGAGTAGACAGTCCAACAGATAATGAACCACTTTATGGATTTCATTTCTTTGAAAGTTTAAATATTTTTAGACTGTTTTATTTTGCTTATACTTAACCAATAGTAATGTTCTCTCTTCATAAATTTCAATAATATGTTGCTTAGCTATTCGTCGCTTAGTGAATAAAATCGACTATGCGTTTTAGCGTCTTTCCGTTCACCAATGAAGTCCAAATTTTCTTACAGATCTACACTCTTGGTTATGAAGTTCACATACACACGAGTAGACAGTCCGACAGATAATAAACCAATTGATGGATTTGGTTTTTTTTTAAAGTTTAAATATTTTTAGACTGTTTTAATGTGCTTATACTTAACCAATAGCAGTGTTATCTCTTCATACATTTAAATAATATGGTGCTTAGCTTCATCGCTTAATGAAGAAAATCGAGTATGCCTTTCAGCGTCTTTCCTTTCACCGATTAAGTTCCGACATTCATACAGATCTATAATATTGGTTATGGAGTTCAAATACACACGAATAGACAGTCCAACAAATAATGAACCAGTTGATAGATTTGATTTAAAACTTTATACTGATATACACTTCCTTTGATAAAATTATTGATGAAACTTAATCTATCTAGTTGGAGTTTTTTTTTTAATATTTTCAATATTTTCTCTTTGCCTATTTCATATGCGATAAAACAAAAATAAATAAATAAACAAGTAAATAATCAGGCATCTTTATAGAATTTTGAAAATTCAATTTAAATAAATTTTCAGATATGAATGAACTTTTCTATTTACGAACATTGTCCTCCACTATAACAATATTTTACTGAATATGGTTAATGTCATGCAAATGCCTAATACTAGCTCATCTTTGGTGTTAAAGAGGCAATAAAAATATTTAAATTTCCAAAGTTATCGATACTAGACCCAGATGCCTAAAACATACATTTCTTAATTTAATTCATGCATTCTCCTCTCTGGTTGTTTTTTAACTGATCATTAAACAGCAAGGTAACTATGACGAAAGAATCTTTATTTAGAAACATAGTCACGGCAATGATTCCGAAATAAGAGAAGTTTTAGAATGCAAACGGCAGGTATTGAACTTAAGTATTCTGTATTTTGAAAATAAAATTTAGAATGATTGAATTCGGATCATAAAATGCATTGCGAATTTAATGCTGGCTCACGTAGCTATGCTTATGCTTCTTTGCCGAACATCGTAGCTTTACTTTAGCGATAACTTGGCTCTCAATGAATTTCAGTATTGTAACTTAACAGGCTCCTTGCCGAGCTTAAATTTATGGTTTCTAGCCCTCAGATTTCAAGTATCTTAAACAACTTCAGAACAAACAGTAATTTTTTCATAAATACACAATGAGTAGGATACAGTTATTGTTATAAGAAAATAAAATACGCAAAAGAACCAATAGGAAGTTACAATTTATTGATTAAACGCTAGTGTCCAAATTTGAACAACGAATTTTAAAAGAGGATAGATAGCATAAAGACTATTTATTTTAAATTTATGAAGGTTTCGCGGATCATGGTTAGAATAAAATACACTACTGTCGAGAGATACAAAGAAACTAATTAATAAATAATTCAGTGACATAGGAAAACACAGTACACTATTGTTTAGGTAAAGTAGAGTACTTTTTAGCTATACGCACAGCACGCATTTTCGGTAAATTTGGCGCATTTTGGCTCGCTATGCATTAAATATCGTCAGGATTTTTCCGTTTTGTAAGAAAATTCGACAATAAATAGCAATGTTGTGGGCGTATAACGGAAAAATACTGAAAATAATTCACTGACGGAAGTCTGTCAGCACTAAATGTGATGATCTTTGCTGGAAGCAGAAACCTAATAACGTCCACTCCAAGAATAGGGTCATCTATGTCAGTTTGGGATATATGGTCCCACGCTCTGAGAAGGCACGTTTTTATCACTGAAACGTTACGAAGAGGACCAAGAAGTGAATATGAATGCCTTCCTAAAATGTCCCATATATGTTTAATGGAATTCATGTCAGGTATTCGTTATGGCCTGTCTGTAAAATCAATATTTCTGATACTTATCACTGGCTGAAAGTGCGATCCCTACAAATATTGGCATGCTCAGCGATGAAATCAGAATCCGTCACCATACCTGTAAGTAATGGGCAAAAATACTGCACAAGAATATCATATTGTGACAAAATCGTCTCCTGGGTGTACGTGAATGCAGTCCAATAAGCAGTATTGAAAAATTAAAACTCTTTATTTTATAAATATTCTAAGCAAAGAAACGTAGCACAAGTATTAAAACAGCACTTCTAAAAATTCACAACAGAGATTACCAATAAATCTCAAACACAGCACTTTCAAATAGTAGTAAATGTCTTTTCAGCTCACCAGCGTTCACTGCTGATAAAAATCCAACTAACGTCTCTGGGCTTGAGAGCTTGCTTTTATACTTTTTTCAACAGGAAGTGATGTCATTATGTAGGAAGTGACATAATCTCCAGAAAGTTCATGAAGCCAGTAGAAATAGGTTGAAAGTTCAAGGTCTTTCTAGAAAATTCCTTTTGTCGCCAAAGTCGCCAACTCGCCAAAATGGTCGCCAAATACGTCGCCAAGGCCGCCAAATTTGTCCTCAATTCGCCATATTTGCCGCCAAGATTAGCATCTAGGAGAAACAACTTTTTAGCTTTGTCCCATCCCTATTAGCACAAGATATTGTACGATATCTCTACGACGTTGTCCGGTATTCTGAATGCCGTACAATATCGTGAAGATATCGTAACAATATTGTGCAGCGTCTTGTGCTATTAGGGATATATGCTTAATGTGAATCATGTCAAGTATTCGTTTTGGCCTGTCAGTAAAAAGCAGTATTTCTGATACTTACCATTGGCTGAAAGCGTGAGCCCTACAAATACTGGCATGTTCAGCGATGAAATCAGAATCCGTCACCATACCTGTAAGTAATGGGCAAAAATACTACACAAGAATATAATATCTATACCATATTGAAATCACAGTATCGCAAGAGTAGGGTGATGTGGGGATCAATGCTGTCTGATACTCAGTTTAAGGAATCCTCCAATTCAGCAATTGTCGGGAGTATGTCTGTAGGCTAATTAGAGCTCATCAGTAATGGACAAGGTACCCCATTATTATTGTGTCAAGTTGAGGTGATCTTTAGCCCTGTTTAAGTGGCATGATTTAAGGGATCATTATTGGATTGTAAGTCATAGGCCGCGGTAGCCTGATGGTAAAGTTTTGTCTTCGGGCTGAAGAATTTCAGGTTTGAAGCACGATTACATTGAAGACCAGTTGTGTATGTAGGTCCGGTGAATATCTAAAGCCAATGTGTGAAATTCCCCCCGTTGTGTGGTGCGAAGGTTTGGAGAGGGGAATTCTAGCTCAGTTGTCGTCCTTCTAATATGACTACTGTTCAAAATTAAGAGGTCGTCGCAAAATAGTACATATTGTTACAAAGCTATAGAGTTGTTTCCCTGAGATGCTAATCTTGGCGACTTGGCGATAAATTTGACGATCTTGGCGACATATTTGGCGACTTAGCGGCGAAGTTGGCGACTTTGGTGGCAAAAGGAATTTTCTAGAAGGACCTCGAACTTTTAACCTATTTCTACTGACTTCAAGAACTTTCTGGAGATTACGTCACTTCCTACGTAATGAAGTCACTTCCTGTTGAAAATGCATAAAGGCAAGCTCCCAATCCAAGAAGAGTCAGTTGGATTTTGATCAGCAAGCCAGCTGGTGAGCTAATAAGAAACCTTTGAGAGCTGTGTTGAGATTTAATGATAATCTCTGTTGTGAATTTTTATAAGTGCTGTTTTAATACTTGTGTTACGTTTCTTTGTTTAGAATACCTGTAAAATAAAGAGCTTTATTTTTTTAAATCCTGCTTATTGGACTGCATTCTGGTACACTCACAATATGTTGTTTCAGAAAGAGACGGTAATGTAACTAAACTAAACATATAGCTGCATCTTCCTGCCTGTAAACAATTTGCCATGCTACAGCTTTTCCTTTTGACACTACAAGGTTGGAAGCAAGCTGATGTACAGTCATTGATCTATGGATATTCATTGCGGACTCTGAAAGCTTTCAACCTGAGTAGTCGAGGCTTTTGGACATCCACTTACTGACACTGTTATTTTACTTGGATACCGGATCCGTTAGAGGGAAATGCTGGAACGATTCACATTTATGTTGCAAGCTACTCCTGCATTTTACTGGCCTCCTTCAAGTCGTCCTATTATCCTCCATCGCATGTGGGCTTTCAGATGATGTCATGTACTCATTGTTTTACAGTTTGGCCATTTAAAGGTTTTCCCGCATTCGAAAGACGAATTTAGAATTCGGCAACAAGAAGCATTTTTCATATACAACCCATTTCTTTTAAAATAAATTGGTATACCAAATTTTTGATGCAGATTAGTTTTCCCACGAGTGTAACTGTCATTATGAAAAAAGTTGTAGTTTCTTTTACCACCGTATAGAATAAAATCAAATCGCTCATTTCAATTACCTAGGAAAAAATGGAGCACAATTTAGAAAGTATAATTTTCTTGACTGAAAGACTTTTCGTTCTTTTCCACTGCTATCCGTAGTGACCATTCCTCTTATATTAATTAGCATTTAGCAGTTTTTAAATATAAATTTATGTATTGAAAATTCATCTGTATTTAAATAAAGTTAGTAGACTGAGTTGTAGTTAATAGAGGATTTTAAAAATATATTTTACATTTTTACAATACAAATACAGGTTGCCGTTTATTAGATATCCCAAGACAAATAGTAATCACCTTTGTTCGAGAGCCTGCTGGCCTGACGATAACAGAAAATATCTGATTCCTAACCCGAGTCCATCAAGGATTTGCAGTTTCTATGGATCTCGTGAACGTTAAATTTAACCTGATGATAACAGAGCATAGCAGAGCTGGCCGGATGACAAAAAAAAATTCCTGATTCCTAAACACGAGTCCACACGAGATTTGTCGCTTTCTTGAACCTGGTGAACATTAAATTTGACGTCAAGTATCAAACGTTCTGCTACTTGTTATGCTTGGAATTTTGGAGAAGGGATGTTGACTCAGTTGTCCCTCTCTTCAACTGAGCAGATTTCAAACTGGAGGCTAGTTCAAAAATAGACCTCGTGCTGTTTCAATACGTGGTTAATTTCCTAACTGCCGTGAAACGTTGCTAATTCGAATTCCATTGTCATTCGAAGTTTTCCTTTTTATTTACTATTAACATTAAAAAACATCGGTAATTCGAATACTTAGGCGCATTCGAAGACAAAACTAAAATTAGTAAAGAAAAAAAAAAGAAAGATGTTTTTGTTTCTGAAGTGTTTATGATAATTAAACACGTCTGTATTTTATGTCCTCAGCGATCATTAGTGAACATATTTTAAGTTTATTATTAGTGATCATTAATGAATATTTTTAAAGTTTATTATTAGTTATAATTAGTGAAGTATTTTTAATAACTCACTTGAGATTTTTACTCCTGTACAATGTAATTATTCAAAAAACAATAAAAAATTCACAAGGATTTAAAGAACATTGAGTTGTTCTTGTTCCACTCAAAGAACTGTATACTGTTCTATTTACTAAATTACTTAACTTTTTATTGAAATTGCTATTCTTAGCATTATTAAAAAATTATTGTTTTTATATCTTTATATAATAAGATTTATTACCTTCTAATAATTATTTATATATTATTTAGTAAAACTGTTAAGTATTATAAATAAATCTTTATTGTCATTTCTAACTTATAATCTGTCATTTCTTCTACCTTAACTCATTTTTAAACCCCTATTTTTTGTCATAGATCCATTTTCGTATTAATCGAATTTTTATTGTTGTCTCTCTAGTTTCTAAATCCATTATATAATAAACCATTCCATTTTATAATAATTTAATCCATTATAAAGCATATATATATTTCCAAGTTCCATTAATGTAACAAAATTAAGTTAAGATGTTTAAAATAAACATTACCTCTGTCCAATATGATAAAAATCTACAAATTACTAAACTTTCGGACATTTGAAAAAACAAGCAATATTTTTCTACTCTTACCATGCGCAATGCATTTTAACTTCTTATGCAATTACCAGAAGCCATATTAAAGAATAAAATGTTTCCAAGAAATAAAATTCCTTCCGCGAACAAACCTTATTTCTGGCTATCGAATCGAATATATATCTTTTACAGTTGAGTTATTTCTCCAACTTTCAACTGTTACATGCCCTTAAACTATGTCTTGAAATTTTACCGGAGTTACACTTTTGGTTTCTACTTTCAAAAGCTTACAACAAGAAACCCTTTTGAAAAATAGCTTTGGATGATATTTCTTTCTTGCTTTCTGAGGATACGTTTTATTGACATGTTATTTGAGGTGAAAACCTGATCCAGTAAGGATTTACACTTTTTTTCCTCCCACTTGCTTCCTATACTTTTCTTTGGGAAACGTATGGATTCAAGGAAATGTTCGACTTTACTGTTGTTCAAGAAAATATTAAATTGTGCAGCTGTGTTACTAGTTTCTTGTCGAATTGTTGTTTATGATAGGTAATGCGTTGTTACAGGTTCAATAATACATAAAGTAATTTTCAACATAGAAGATTCTTTTTATCATGCAGACTGTAGGGATTTTTATTTCATTCCAAACACGTTCGAACATACATTCTAAAACAGAGTCAAGTGTTTTGTAAACCGTTATATTAGAAGATTCTTTTTATATTGCAGACTGTACGGATTTTTATTTCATTCCAAAACATGTTCGAACATACATTCTAAAACAGAGTAAAGTGTTTTGTAAACCGTTATATTAGAAGATTCTTTTTATATTGCAGACTAAAAGGATTTTTATTTCATTCCAAAACATGTTTGAACATACATTCTAAAACAGAGTAAAGTATTTTGTAAACCGTTATATTAGAAGATTCTTTTTATCATGCAGACTGTAGGGATTTTTATTTCATTCCAAA
>BGPR01015065.1:13778-37605 GCA_013235015.1 Araneus ventricosus
TAGAAGATTTTCTTTTTATCATGCAGACTGTAGGGATTTTTATTTCATTCCAAAACATATTCGAAAATGCAATTTAAATTAGTGTAAAGTGTTTTGTAAACCATTATATGTATAATTAAATTAAAACATATGTTTGGAAAGCAACACTGAGTTTAAATCTTTCCAAGGACATTTTGATTTCGTAACAGCTGTTGTTTTTGCTCTCATGTTAATTATTCTGTATTGCATACATTAATGTGAAATCGTTGAAAAGGTTTTCTGAATACTATTGCTGAATCAACTCTTTGTCGCAGTGCGGATTATAATGATTTCTTATCTTATCACTCAAAAAAATTGTTGACGTGTATTTTTCACGTGAATATACTCTATTGACTAAGATTTATAGTAACTTAAATATGGTGCAAGTAGATTACATATCGTTGAGTTGAATCCAACGACACGTGGACATGGGTTGACTCTATGAACGAGTTTTCTGCTTTCCTTATGTGCATTAAAGTTGGACTTTCGCCATAACCACCAGGTTCCGCTGGTGATGGTAAGTCAATGGGAATCTTTACAATTTCAGCACACTGTTTGAAGAAGTTAATTAATGTTTAAACCAGAATTTTCGAATGTTATGGCTTAAAGATACTTCGAAAGTATTAAATTTTATGTTCCTATTACTGTTGCTCTCAATGTTTACTTAAAATAAGAACCTCATTCCTGAAAAGGCTTGCCATAATTGTTCGTTATCGCTCTTTATGGCCACTTTTGAGGATTGTTTGGCGGTTAAATTTGTAATAATAAGATTTAGACAATCACTGGCTGTTAAATTTTTAATCAAACGATTAAGTTCATAACTATCGTTCCATTCAAAATTTAGCAGTTTTAAGAGATTTTTTTAACCAATTTTAAAAGAAAAGTTTAAACATACTCAAATAACACAGAATCCAACCCTTGTGTACTAAAGAAAGAATTGATTCGGCGCTTGATACAATATACGAATGGATTTGGCGATTCCTTAAATCGGAAGGTTACCGGAAAAGATGTGTTAATCCGAAATAAACAAACCAGACAACTCGTTCATGGACCAAGAATTTTAGAAGCTTAAATATGGCACAAGTGGTTTCTATATCGTTGAGTTGAATCCAATGACACTTCATCACTACAATTCTTGGTCTATGGACGAGTTGTCTGTTTTGTTTATTTCGGATTAACACATCTTTTCCGGTAACCCTCCGACTTAAGCAATCGCCAAATAAATTTGAATACTGCATCAAGCGCCGAAACATCTCTTTCTTTAGTACACAAGGGTTGAATTCTGTGTTATTTGAATATGTAATGAGATGATTAATTTCTAATGACGGAGCATTTTTTATTGAATGATGAAAGTGCACGTTTAGATGTTGCAGATTTGATACTAAGTTATGGCATCATTAGGAATATTTAAACGCTTAAAATTCTTACTTTTCCATAGTAAATTTATAATTTAATAGAGGTCTACCATTTAAATATTATACAGGATTGGTTATGATACAAAAATCAAAGCTTAAAGATATACAGCAAATATTATTAGTGTAGATCTGACGATAAACAGACATGTTAAAAATTAGATTTTCCTATAGCAATTAATATCGAAAAAGAAGTTGAAAAATTAAAGAGAATCGTATTTTATTATATAACTAAAATAATTATAAATAAACAGAATAAAATTAACATGCAAAATTCTTACATTAATGCACTACTAAGGACGTCAAATAGGCATTAAATGGAAATATTTTTTCTAATAATCTTGTTTTTAATTGCGTTTCTAAATGATACCACTATCATTAAATGCAAATCTCAGTATCAAAAATTATCTTTTTATCAAAATATTCATTAATGACATTTCAATAATCGATAATTTATTTCATAAATTGCAATTGTTGACTGTCCGCACTGTGACTCTTGCACATCCTATTGGATTCTTTTATGGTTATCTGCGTTGTGTTACCATATACGAACATCACCTGAGATCTAGTCCAAGTGTTTTTTGTCTTTTAAATTAATTTCTGCTTTGACTGAAGTAATTACATAATTAATTACCGAAAATTTTCTCTGATTCGATGTACAATTCCGGCACGCCATTGCCTTCAAAGAAGTTCACGCTAATTTAGTATAAGAAAATATTGGAAATATCTCTGTTTTTCATTTCTATTGCTTATCAGAGCCACAAGGAAACCGTCTTTTAGAAGATGGATCACTCCTACAATAAACTCTGCAGTCAATTTACTGCAAAAGTCATGTATTTTTACAGACTGGTGATCTCTTTATCGGAATTGCCGACTCAATTATAGCCTTATCAACGAAAACTCCTACGAATTCCTACCATGGTCACTCCATTTCCAGCAAAACGATTCGCCTAAATTTTTCCGGAGCCGTATCTATAATTTTGCTCCAATGCACCGGCCTGAGCCAAGAGCCATGTGTAATCCACCGCCTACTCCCGAAAATTCGCTGGCCTTTCAGAGATTACTAGCGCCAAACAGTGGAAAAAAGAGATAGTAACACTAAAAAAGAACTTGATACTGGCGAGGAACAAAAAAAGACTGGCGATCTCTTTTGGCGTAATGAGTGGTCTGCGATCACGTCATTAGACCGCCAAGATTACAGAAGTGGGACGGGGGGAGAGATACTGTTAGTACTTGTGCTACCCACCCCGCCAAGCTCTTAGGGGAATTGCTGCTAGACCGACAACGAATGCTTCGTCCCGTGGAGTGTTGATTCCAGAATCCCAAGAGAGCTTACCCCCCCTCCTACGCATTTCATACCCACCCTAGGTCTCGAACAATCGATACTGATGGTAAATAAGGGTAATGTGTAAAGGGGTTAGGGTAGGATGGCGAGAGTGGCGAAGTTTAAATCAAATTTGGCGAAGGAATGTTGAAACTGTGCCATGGAAATGCGTTACGGAATCTACATGCTACATCGCTGAGAATTGGGATTGAAATGGATTTGTCTGGAAATAATTCTTCCTGCAGTGTTTTCTGGGAGGTTTAAAACGAAAATGCAGTGAGGATTCAGAATCAGAAATATTGCCATTTCCCGTTTTATAAAATGTGCGTTATGGGTATAAATTCAATTTGCTTCTTTCGAAGACGATTTATTTTGTTTCCAGATGCATCTTTTACAGTAAGTCATTTTGGAAATGGTTTGGAATTGAATTGGGATTTCATTTAAGGTTTTCTTCAAAGACAAAGCGTATGCCATTCGAAATTACTTGTGGTCTTTATTTGAAAGAATTGCTCGGGATTCATATGAAATGCGCAATGAAATCAAAAGGATTTAAAATTTATGGATGCCGTAATCCTTATTTGTAAACGAAAAAAACTTGAGGTTATTATATATGTCGCGTTCCTATCAATGATTTAGTTTATTGCAAAAGTCACCACTGTCGGGCAATATTTTTAGCAAGAAATATAAAATACATATTGGTAATCTTCTAGCTCGAGCATCTTTTGAATATCCCTTTTACTTATGAGACCATAATGAACGATATTCCAGTCAAAGGGTTAATTGAATATCTGAACCTCCCATTGCATGTGATGCTTATTTGTATCGGTTTAAAGTATCGAATGTCGTTGGAACATATTGTCGCAACATCCATATTTAGCTATACTGCGCCAAAAACTGATGAGTTAATATTTTGCAATCCGAAAAATAATTATACACGTGTGAGTGTAGGGAGTGATTTAGAGCCTTAGGAAGCTGAAAAATATCGCTATTAATTTGTTTCAATTCCTAAAAATTAATCTCTATGTGTTTTTACTATTATATGGTTTTTATAATGAGTGTTATCCAACAAGAATGTTTAAAGGATGCATTATTCTGAATGTCGAATCTGACTCGACATAAGAGTGCAAATGGTTAAAGCGTTGCTAAAATATGATGAAATCAAGATATCGAAACAGTATCTAATGATGGCGAAATACAAATATGCAAAATAACAAACTGTCTCTAAAGGATTTATACTCCCGATTTAATGCTTGAATCAAGATAGAGACATATTTTCACTAGTTTCATTTTTATGAAAAATGGTGTAAAAAGTACATTCACTGAGCTAGAGCTAGAAAGTTATTGGTATATGATATATATAAAAAAATTATGAGGTGTGAAACACATGATTCTGTATGGTAACCTGAAGATTACTTGATTATCAATCTAAAATTATCTTTTTTAAATCGGATGTTCTTCAGAAAACCAATGGTCTTGTTCTCCCTCAACTTTCTCGTATACTTGCATGAAACATGTCGTGTTTAGCTTAGTAGTACAGTGAAGACAAAGGAGGATGCATTTTGGAACTCTTCTTGTCGATCGATTTATTGTAAAATTTGATATACATCTTCAATTTTGGTGCCAAAACCAAATACAAACTTTCATTTATCATCTCTATAGTGTTTCTGAGTTTACGTACGTACATACACGCGGACAGACAAATAGACAGACATTTACCCGTTGACGGATACAGAAAAAATTACATGTTGGTATACATACACACAATTTAAATCTAATGAAAATACTCAAAAAATGACCCATTTATCTTGCTGTTTGTGTGAGTTGTCAAGTTAACATTCTTACGAGTAGACAGATCGACAGCCAGCCATCCGTTGACATATTTGGCCTAAAATGTTATCTTTCACTGTTGTAGTAAAACTGCTACATTTCTTCTGCCTCCCTTTCTTTAAGCATGATTGATTGAATACCTGAGGCAGGTACTCTGTTCCTTAGAGTGACTCAACCAGATGTGTTTGGGAGACAGAGAATCTTTCTTACAGCTAGATTTTTGCCGAACCTATTTCCTTGAAATAAACCCCCTAATAGCCATCAGTTAAACAGTTCTCTCTTGTATACTAACACATTGAGAATTCAAGTTGTCATCGCGATATTACATGGGGGTAAGGGATTTCTCTTATCTTTAAAAGAGGAACTAGAGAGTTTCAGTATTCTGAGATCTCCTGAGGTCTAAGGATCTTAGGAATCAGGGGGTAAATGCACGCAAATGGACAAACAGACTTTCCATTGATGGATTTTCAAAAATTTGACAGAAATCAACACAACTTTGATGTGATATTATAGAACAGAAAAAGCATACAAAATTTTATCCAGCTAGAGTGTCAGATTCTAGAACTATCGTGAGCATGGATGGGCAAACTGACAGACAGACAGATCGCAGAAGGAATTCATTAAAATTTGTGTTATTATTTACGTTTCTTTCCTTCAATAAACTTTGCCGAGCATAATTTAATTTTATAATATAACTAGCTGATTTACTCGCTATTGCTTGGAATAAAAATATTTTCATGTCTGATATTTTAAATGAACAATACTTTTATATGATATATTTTAATACCCAAAATCCTTTAGCCATATGAAATGTTTCAAAAACAGCTGAAAGCTGATTTTCTCCATAATCTATTTGTGTTGTTTAGCCTTCTAGACTTGTTAGCAGAGGAGTTGAACTATACATGGCAGTTTTTAATTAGTAAAAAGTTAACTATTTAATTAATTGCCACCAAACCTTTGCTTAAACCTTACATATGCTTCATAGTATTTGAAAAAAATTTGAACAAAATTTATCCAAGTTGATTTTCTATATTGTAGAAAAAATTGTCGTTTCAGATTTATTTATATAGATTAATTGCAACTATTCCAAGTGCTATCTATTCCAATCTTGCATCTTTGTAAACAATTTTTCAGTCTTGGACAAATACGCTTTGTTCATAAAATTCTAGGAAAACTACTTTGCTAAAACAAAGGGGCCCGATTACGAACTCAAACAATGGAAAACAAAAGAAACAAAGAAAGAAAAGTGTCGGTTTTTGTCCTGGAGAAGACTAAAAGCAGATAACTGAACTAAAACCTCCTCCCAGAAAATTGGTCTCTGGAGTAGAAGCGATGGAGGCTGTCCCAGAATCGAATTCTTTCCAGTATTCTAAGCACATGTTGTGGTTTCCTTCTGCTCGGAATCGAGAATTCCTTCTGTAGAAAACTAGCAATTCCCAGAAAGAAATAAGGTTACCTCTTTAGCCGAGATTTATCTAGATATTACTCTGAGAAACTCAGTGGAAGTAAAGAAAATCGTGAACCCATCTCATATTGTGCATTAATTGTACGATGTTTTATTGGTTTAGGGGTTTATGTGTGGAAAATATTTTTAATTATACAGCTGGTGATTAGTGTGGTAATTTGATAGATTAGTTTGGCATTTTGCCAAATTGGGTAAACATTTCTTAGTGTGAGCCATTTGTTCGATTGATTTTAATCGCAATCATTACGACGGGATTTTTTTAAATTTTATTTTCGTACGTCTTTATTTAACCTGGCTTGTTTGTAAAGATTGAATTTTGGAATCGGTTTCTAAATCAATTTCTTAAGTGCTAGAGTTTTGAAACTCTACGCTTAGAGATTCTCAGTGGCTGAATTATCGATTAATTGATTGATTTAATTAAATTTTGATCTGGTACTTACAGTGCCACCTGGCAGTGAGTGTGTAAAAATACGGATTTCAAGATTCCATAATATTAATAATACTAAACTAGCCGCCTTCGGCGACCATCGGTTCTCCCTCAATATTAATAGTCTGCGGCTATGCTTGCAACTTTTCGAAATAAATTGGCGGTAGTGGTGGCTGAGGGACTCTGCCAAGCTTTTATTTTGCCATATATCTCAAAAATGGAAGGTGGTGGGTGGCAGACGACCATTGATATCGTGAGTTTCTATATGAAGTAAAAATTGTAGAAAGTGGTCCAGTGGTTGAGGATGGGGACTCTGTCATTGTTTTCCTCCACAGAAAATGTACAGTACACGTAGAGTGGAACAGTGTTTTTCCGAATTATCTCAGAAATGGAGGGTCGTGGGTGGTAGGCGACCATTGATGATACATCTGGGGGTCATACGCTTACATATGAAATAAATATTGTAGATATCGGTCGAGTGGTTAGGGCTGGGAAACTGTCTGATCGTTTTTGCCCATGGAGAATGTGCAGTGGAGTAGAGTTTTTTTTCGATTTATCTCTAAAATGGAGGGTGGTGAGTGGTACTTGACCATTGACGATATATCTAGGAGTCATAAGTTTTCACATGAAATAAATATTGTACAAATCGGTACCGTGGTTAGGGATGGGGAACTGTCTATTAGTTTTTCTTCATAGAGAATATACAGTGAAGTATTTTTTCGACTTATCTCGAAAATGGAAGGAGGTAGGTGGTCATTGATGACATATCTAGGAGACATAAGTTTTCATACAAAATAAATATTGTCGAAATCGGTCAAGTGGTTGGGGGTGGGGTACTGTTCCTCTGGTTTTGCCAATTATTTTAAAGATATAGATTATTAGTTAAGGATTAAATATGAAAAATAGTAAGAATAAATAAATTATCCTTTTATTACGCAAATAAAAGTGTGCATTTTTAAAAAGAATTATTAAATTTATAATTTTTCTATTTTTATTTCGTTGTTATTTTTTTTCTCAGACTTCAAGAGAAAGTACTGTAATAAAAAAAATTTACCCCAAAAGTTCGAAGAATTCTCAAGATCTAGACCTCTCTGAAATGTGAGAATCTTTTAAACTTTTTTTTCATATCAATACTGAGTCAAAGAAAAACATCTTTTAAATTATGTCTGCTTATCCGAAAATGAATACGATAAAAATGAAATGATCCTGACGATGAAATTTAGTATGTGGGCTTGACACAAAAACTGTTGATATTTCCAAACTCATATTTCTCAAATGAAATGAAAGTCTAAAGATCTATCTGCCCTTCCAGATGTATGTGAAAACCATTTTCACTGTGTTTCATATCTCTACAGTTGCTATTAATAGTTAAATTTCGCACACTTACCTTTGCATAGTGTTTAGTTTCTATTATTTATGTATGTAAGCCAGGTTTTTGAAATTTAATTTCCAATTCGAATATATGGATTGTTTCAAGTTATTTAATTTTTCTAAATCACTTTCTAATGATTTTAAAATTGAAATAAAATGTTTTACACTTTAATCTGTGCCTGAAATATAATGAAACTATCAATAGACAGACAATAAAAAAAATTATCTTCTGATAAATTATATAACTATATATTTGTTGAATTAGAAATAAAAGGTGTAGATATTTTTTAAACTTTTAAACAATACTTTATAGAACATAACTTAGAACAGTACAGTTTGGTGTTTCTGAAAATTATGCTTCTAAAAATACAACTCTTGTGGAAATAATACCCCTGTTTTTCAGATTTCTGAAAAAGGAACATTTTCAAAAAGATCAAAGAGTTCAGTGGATAGCTTTATTAATAGTTTTATTAGATGGTGAAAAAAGCTTCACATGCAAATTAAAAAATATTTTTATTTTATCATTTTTTCCCACATTTTTCCTTTTCAAATTTATTAATGATATTTTTAAATGTTTTTCCGACATTATTAGGTTATGAATTTTTCAAAGATATTTAATTATTCCATCGTCATGGTGATATGCCTCATTTTATAAGTCATATTTGTAATTATAATCTTATCGGTAATTATAATCTCTTCTTAAAATATTTTTCAAAATTTTAAAGAAGTAATTAGCTTTTTTCAATTATTATTAGACCTTTAGGAGCTGTTTAATGAATAAATTTTTGAATTTTCTTAGATTATTTTAACTAACATAATTAGTTTTGCTGAAAGTAACTTAATTAAGCAAGAAATTTCGCAATGTTATTTTTAAATGAGTTCGAGATATATGTTTGTTATCATTTCTCAGATATGCCAAATTTCATAATATTTAATTAATTCTTAATTCATGTATTGAAATTAATAATTGCCGGGGTTTCAATTAATTATTTAAACTTTGTTCGTTTTATGTGTATTTTCATTTTCTTTAAGCTATTTATTAGAATTTTATACGTGCCATAATCCGTTAATTGAAATCCAATATTTTATTATTCTATTATTTCTAAACGTCCTTCCAAAAAATTATATTTATTTCCATAGGTATTGAAATTGATCATATTTTGTCTGGATTTTAATTCACCATTTGCAATAGAGAACAAATTGATTGAAATCTAAATAACAAACAAAACAAAATTGTGTTCAACATATATATGGTAAATAAATGCCAGAGAAAGGAAGCAACATTCATATTTATTTCAAAAGCATGGCTCTAACATTAATTATTTATATATTGCTCAATTTTCCTTGTATAAAATCATTATCTTTAACTTATTTAATTTACGCGATTTTGCCTGTACCTTCACTGAAAGCATACATCAAGTTATTTAACTATAAGGATTTTTCAAATATTATCACTGAAACTACATATTAAGCTACTATTAAAAAGTTGTAAAGTTGTTTCTTTGACATGCTAATATTGGATCAGAACAATAGAAGGAGAAAACGGGACAGACATTACTACGGGACTGAGTAGAGCAATACGATGACAGTCCTCTATATACGGTACGTATGGCAACCCTAGTGAAAAATAGACTGTAAGATTCCATCATGTCAAATAGGTAACGAGTCCAGCTGAATAAAGTGTGTAATTAAAATATAAATAAAAATATTTCTGTTTTTAATGTACTAATAAAAGTGTGATTAAATGAAATTTGCTTTAATGGATTCCTTACAAAGTGCATGTGTGTTTCAGGCCGGGTGCTGTGCGGGCGAGCAGTCCGCCGTGAGGCCGATGGCCGGCTGAGGGGGAGGAGGAGGATGGGATGGCTGTCCCCTCCCCTCGTCCTCTGTCTGACGGTGCTGGGCCAGTGCTGGGCCGCGTGCCGCCTCTCCGAGCACAGCTGCGACAACGGGCGCTGCATCGAGTCCGGGAGATACTGTGACGGCACGGACGACTGCGGAGACCTCAGCGACGAGCCACCCGCCTGCACCAGTATGTACACCCTCCAATTTCCCAATTCACTTTTTGTTGTTTTCTCTTTCTTCAAATGATGGCACTATATTTCTTGAAATGATGACACTGAATTTTAGATAAATATCTCTATTTACACGTACGGAAAAAAGGGCATGAAACACACTTTAGAATTCAGTGCAGAGCGTCGCACTGAAGAACCAGAGCTCTTTCAACATAATAACGAGCGGAAAACAAGCTAGACATATCACCTTTTAATTCCGATGTCGAAATGCATCTGACGCTTGTTTACATAAGGCAACCCTCCGCCGCAGGAAGACAGCGACAAGCGTTCTCTCAACAAAGACCAAAAATCTCTTTCATCTCTTATTATTTTCAATAGATTTTGAGAAGTTATGAAAACAGAAATCAAGCCAAATGTTTATTTTTATTTATCAGATTGTAATTTGATCACCGAATGCAGCGAGTCTGAAATAACAGTGACGAAAATCAAACGGAAACGGTGAGGAATTTGCAATTTCTTAATATTTTATTTTGATGCCGGAGCGTTAGCTAGCAGGAATTGAGAGAAGCTTTAGGTATAATAACGGAAAAAATCATCAAAAATTGGTATTGCAGCACATGAAATGAAATACATAACGGCTGCTTCTTGCCAGCTTTCATATTTGAGCCCACACTTCCAGATATAGTATTTTGACTTTTTCTTATATATATTCTTTGACTTATCAAGCACACTCTAACAAATTTTAACCTTTCAGGACAAGCACACATTTTCGTCACATTAGCACACACGCGGGATAAAATTGACCCCAAATTGTTAGACACTTACTGCTTATTTTATTGGATATTTATAAAAAATAAAATATGGTCGAAGTGTAAGAATATTTTTTCCTACAAATAGCTTGCATTTAACACATAAATGGGATTTTTAATAAGTAAAAGGAAAATTGAACTGATCTCCTTTTTTCCATACCTTTTCTGTATTCTTTTCTTCTCTACTGCGCACGTTTGTACGCTGTCATAGCCATAACGTTGAATGAATCTGAAACTCTAGAACACGCAAGGGTCAATTTCACCCTAACTCCCCAGCAAAAAATCCACTGGCTTCTATCTCCCCCATGAAGGTACTGGAAGTAACAAGTGCAAGGTTTTAGAAATTCCTAGAATTTCTTAACAAAAGGGAAAGGGTGTGGTCAAAAAGAGCCCTTGCGTAATAAAACAATATGTCAGATTCCACCAATCAGCGCACTATAATTTTGAATTATCGCTTTCCTATTCGTCCGGGCGGACAGTCAGACAAATTTCTCTACCACGACTTCCGACGAAAATTTTATGCAGATCTGCAATTTTGGTATAAAGACCACATACCACCTTTCGTCCGTCCCCAGTAGCACAATGATATTGCACAATATTGTACGGTATTGAACAGTATTCGCAATATTGTACAATATCATATATTATATGATATCAAACAATATTGTAGAATATCGGGCAGCATGTTGTGCTACCTGGGGTTGCATTTTGGTGATATCGGTTTCACAGGCGGACAGACAAAAAATCCAGAAATGACTTTTTCGCACGCTTGAAGGTCTAAATTGTGGAAATCCAGGAAAATCCTGATGATCTTGAAATATTTTATGGCATATGAGCGATGAAGGTTACCGATATGGCGGTAAAAGGTGCAAGTTCGTGCTGGGTATGGTTAATCACAGACAGAGTGATGATTGTGACATAATATCCTAGATACTATCAACACCTTACTTCACACTATCACTGACAAATACACTCACTTCCTTTAGAAGGGTTACTTTTTGGCGACACAGTGCAGACAGCACGCAACAAAAACACAAGTTTTAGAGCGTTAACATATTTAATAGAGCAACAATTATGTTAAAAACATAAATTAAACTACTACATCATATGACCAAGCGCGCGGTGAGATGATAACAAAAAGTGAGAGAGTTATCAGGTGGAACATCGCCTTTAAATACTGCAGTAGCCTCATCGCCATTGGTTAACAGATGACGTCACCAAAAAGGGCGGGTTAGATACGTATGCAATTGCAGCTTACGACACAGCTGGCGATGATGCCGCAATTTTGACGATCATAACACTTTCCCTTTGTATACATTGTATTCGAGTAAGAAAAGTAAAGTTTCAAATACGCTTATGCCATTTTATTTTCATAACCGTGAGGATTATCCTATTTAACGCAAAGATCATTTATTAGATATTACGAATAAATATGTTTGAAAAGATAAAAGCTTTAGAGTGAGAATGATTTTAAAGTTTTCCTCGGTTTTTCTTAAAGGTACTCTCTTCTATTTCTTTTGTAATAAGAATAAAGTCTAAAAATTCTTTCTCCTATTTTACAGTACAGAACGCGAGTTCAGAGCCATATATTTGCTGCACAGTAAATCTTTGAAAGCTGAATTATTCATTTTATTTGCAATGGAAATTGCCTTAATTAAGTAAACGGATATCGTAATAACTGAAATGTGGGAGTTGATGTGAAAATTTAAAATTAAAATATTCTGCAGTGCAATTTAAAATTAAAATAACAGAAATCCTACTAATTTAAGAATCTATTATGCGTCTCACATCAAAATTCATGAATTCGAAACAGATCAGCATTTAACCATTATGAGAAAGTTGAATATTAAAGCGATGAATGTTCGATTAAAAGATTGCATTTTGTCGAAAGTTCATTATCCACCATATTTCAGTGTTCTATCAAAGCTGCATTTTTTAACAAATTTCACTCAACAAGTGATTCCAACTTGTTGAATGAAATTTTGAATTTCGAACTTCAGTGTCGTGCACATATAAATTTGTAATTTCATATAGGTTCTAGCATAACAATGAAATACCAAAGCGTTTAAATTAGAACTAATTTTTGACTTTCTAGTATACGAAGTAAACAAAGAGAAAGTATTGTAATCGTCAAAAAATTCGAACTCGAGATTTTGACAAATCTCCGCGTTTTAACCTCCCTGAGTCTGAAAAGAAACAATTTTGGAATTATGTTTGTCTCTGTGAAAACGATAACTCGAAAACCATTAGAGCTATGGAGATGAAATTTGGTATGTCATCTGTACGCATAATTTGTAGGTTTCTTTAAAATTTGTAACAAAATCCATCCTCGGAAAGTCTGTCTGTCTGTCTGAGTTCATGTGAACTCTGTAACTCAAAAACTTAGATGGTTAACATTTGATGCACAGTTTTTTCATCAGAAATGTAGGTCCGTATAAACGTGTGGAACAAATCCGTCAGAGGGTTGACTGTCTGTCGGTCTGTATAATCACATACTTTTGAACGCCATAACTTTTTAACAAAATTACTTAGATAAATTAAATTTCATATGTAGTCTTGATTCCCTAATTGCAGATTTGTCTAGAATTTTCGTTTAAATCTGTTTAAGAAATGGCGTTGAAATGGGTTTTTTTCCCATTTTACGCAAAAAAAAAAAAAAAAAATGCGAACGCTGGATCGAGTGTTTTCACCATCTTACATAATACCGCACGTTTTCCCCACCTTAGGGAATACCGCACGTTTTGCGGCGCGCGGTGTATTCCCCCCCCCTACCCGTGTTATTTGTAGGGAAGAAAGTTTTGGGGAAGTCACTCCCGCTGGTAATATTTGAAGATTATTCAAAAAATCAACACCATTAAAAAGTTACATATGTAGAAATAAAAATACTAATTCTTTCGATTTTCAAAAAAAAAAATATGTTTACATGTTTAAAAACGTATTCTTATTATTTGTGTTTATTAAAACAATGTGATGCCAGAAAGCATTTGAATATACAAGAGAGGATCTATATCTATATCTATATCTATATATATATATATCAAAACCAACATATAAACACAAGATAAAAACTCAAAAACAGTAAAAAAGGACAAAAGGGCTAAATAGACAAAAACCAGAAAAAACCAAAAAAATGAAAAATATCATAGCGATATATATATATATATATATAATTTTTTGAACAGAATTCCACTCAACAAGTTCAATAAAATTTTGATTTATGAAGTTCAATGGCATATTCACATAAATGTTTAATATTTTTTATGATGGTTTAAATTTGAACTAATTTTTTTAATATTTCTATTCATTTAAAAAGAAATTAAAAACTTTAGAACTTTACATGTATAGCAGAAACTTCACAATAAATATTGTATTACTACTTCTGTCCCATAATAATAGTAGCAAGTGAATATTAAAACGGGAATTATTGGCGAATGCAGCTATAAGTTATGTTGTAGCACAAAATTGGGAAGCCTTCAATTAAAATCAATGTTTTATGACATCTGTCATTTGTTCTGACACATTTTTGAATTTTTTTGTTAACCTAATTATTACGAATTATAACTAGTTTTCTAATTTCATCTGCTGATCGAAGTCAATTGTTTTATTTCAGTTGAATATCAACCCATTGTAAAAGTAAGATGTAAAAAAGAGAGCTTTCAATCAACGATCGAGTTGCGATTGTCCAGTTCTTGATGCATCAAAAGAAATACGAAAAGTTGCAGAAAGGTGCAATTACGTTAGCTGCAAAACAATTTAAGGGCAACAAAATGATAAAATCTTCTGTTCAGCAACAGATTCCGAGCACTTTTGGACGATTTTACACAAAAAAGGGGTGTCAGGCAATGAGTCATATGAGCGCATTAACGGAGTTCTTTGTAGATTACGCGCAGTAACATGTAATCTTTACCCTCCCCTTCTTCACTTTCCCCCTATTTTGATGAAAATAACTCCGCCCGGTGCATTCGCAAAAGCGAGGATGGTTTCCGAATCCGTTGCTATACAATACCTGAGCACTCAAAATAAAAATTAGGAGTAATATTTTTAATTTAATCTAGATTTTTGATAATAAATGTTGCGTTTCTATATCTAGTTTCTTTTGGTACTATTATTATGGGACAAATAAATCCATCTACTGCTACTATTATTATGGGACAGAGGTAGTATTAATTACTATATATTTTTTGTTATTGAAAACATGCTTGTGAGTCAAAAATCGTATCCGAACTGTTTATACTTATTAAAATAATAATGAGATACGAGAAAGCACTTCAATACGCTAGAGAGAAAAAAATATAAATAAAATATATCTGAGACAGCAGTAGTAAAGCCAAGGATATCCGATCGAATTCGGCAGACTTCATGTATTTTTATACGTGAGGCGTAAAATGCTACGTGAAGACGTGTTCTGCTTGCAAGGTGTCCCATTTATTTAAGTTTCCGAGAAAGTTTCAGCTTCACTTTCTTTTTACTACTGAAAGTCTCAACCAGATCTGTTTCGAGCCCTCTAAAGATTTCTAACAATAGATTTTATTGAAACGAAAAATTTGAGAGTGGGCTTTGGGAGTGATGTGTGTTGTGCAGAATCGGCTTTATTTTTAAAATGCAAAAAAGGAATAAATTGAAACTTTTTATTTTTTTTAATGCGTTGATGATAATTCTGTAAGAAATTGAATATTATACTATAAAATGGAATATAACTAAAAATACTAATAAAGTGAATTTTATTTGTGGAAGAGTTAAAAATACAAAAATAATAGCAGACAACGATAAGAAGTAATAATCCGGTGGATGACTTCATCAGAGGCCATTCATCCATGCAGATTCAAAAATGGAATAGGTTTTTTGAAGAGGAAAATAACTTTAAGGTCTGATATTTAATATCCTCTAAGACCTGAACCCATTCCGGAATATATTGGAACGAAAATCCACAAAGAAGAAATTAAAATCAGTATTTTAAATTGAATAAATACCATACTATGAACTAATACCATAAAATGGAGCTGATTAAAACTATTTTCAATTTCAAGTGTAAAAAATTGGGGAGAAGTTTTAAAATATTAAAGTTAGGGAATATTATAGAATCGCAGGCATGTGTCTCTGCCTTTAATTGATAGTGAGTTTAAGATTTTAGCCTATCATTTTATACATAAATCAATTAACAAATTAGGTTTCTATTCATTCGGCAAAGAGGTGGAAATAGGGAAAAAGTAAACATTTTATTACTCTTTTTAGTTCATGAGTCATCTTTTCTAATCAAAATTAGTAATTCAAAAATTAAGCTAAAAATAAAAAAATAGAAAAAGTAAACAATAATAAAAATAATAAATAATAAACAATAAAAATAAACAATAATACAAATGACAACAATACATCTTTTCTAATCAACCTGCATATCGTTCAGTGTTTTATGAAAATGTTGTATGTTAAATTTACAAAAACAATTTATTGACTTAAAACGCTGGAATAGGTTAGTAGGGAAGGGAAAAACCTACCGGTTTTGACCGAAAACCGGTTTTTTATTTTAGTTAACCGGTTTCTTTCGGTTTTTTTACCCGGTAATTTTTTTAAAATCCAATAACCTGGTAAAAAACCGGATAGGAAGGTAGGCTCGATTTTAGGTACGGTTAGACTAAAATTTACCAAGTTATGAAGCTTCGAATTTCATCATTTTAGGCCAACCGCTTCCTCGAGGCGTCTGTTAGTTGGCGGATTACTGAAAGAATCTTTATGAACAGATAAATATTGGCCAATGGATTGATTTCCTGTAGAAACAATCTTAATTAAAATAAAACGGTTATTACAAAATCCGGTTATTTTGAGCGGTTATAACCGCCAGGTTAAACCGGAGGTGAAAAAAACCCGAATAACCGAAAATCGGTTATTTTCGTAAAAACTGCAATCCCTATGGGTTAGCTACGTCTGCTCTCAAATTGTCATACTTGAGAGGCGATTGTTGTATGTACTCACAAATTGCCATACTTCGCTAGTAGTTCTAGTTACTACCTAAAAATTTCGTACGCTTTGCTATGTGTAGTCTTTGACATACGACGTTTTGATATTCACAAAATGCTTTATTAGACTGAAGCAGGGATTTTTTCAGAATTTTTCACTTTGTTCAAATGCTCATCAATTTCACCGGCTTGATTGATGTGGGATCTCAAGCAAATTTCTCAACGAAAATGCTTTTAAAAGTTCAAATTTGCGATCATTTGTCTTCTTAACTGCACGTCTTTCGTGAGCTTTCTATGTTTTGAGTTGAAATTTTCATTGATTTAGCTTTAGAATCATACAGAAACACTTTTTAAAATTGTAAAATAACATGTTGATATGAAGTGGTAATTTGAAGATGTTTAGCAAAATAATTTGACTGTTCTGTAGTTTGAGCTAACAAATTTTGTGAAATCTATCTGTGATGTCATAAGTGCCTAGTTAGATGATATGCTGTTCATTTAACTTCTTAATGTTAAAGTATATTTATAATAGTATGTTATTATAAGTCTAAGAATTAAATGCTTTTTATTCTAAAAAATTAAGTCTTAAGAAGCTCCTATTATAAATATTGATTAAATGTTTTGTGAAAAAAAAATGTTACTGATAGGAAACTGTTGTGGCAGATAATATGCGATCGAAAGCTGAAATCAAAAGTTTATGTCATGCAAAAAACATTTAGTAAAGAAAAGTTTCAGAATAAAATCCCTTGCTTAAATTCCTTAATTTTGGTAAAATCCATTTCATAATCCAAAGGATGCGCTGTCCAAAACATTGTATATGACCGTATTTTTTGCCATATTTATTCGAGACATTCAATGGAATACGTAATTCTATTCTAATATTTAGGTTACTGATGGTGAAAAGATTTTAAAAGCGCCACTTAAAAAAAAGGATATTTTGGCGGGTAAACAGAAAATTCATTCCTTTCTTTTCAATTCTTGTCTTTCCTCTTTGAGATCCTATCCATCCCAAACGAAGAGACGAAAATATAGGAGAAAACTATGTACAGGATGATTAGAATTTACACTAGATTAGTTCCGTAGTAGAAGTAAATCTCAATGAATTGCTGGTTCGACAGTTACATCAACATTTGCACAGACGAAAAAAAAGGATAGCAATTGAGAGCCCGTAAGGAAGGTTAGATTCTATTATTAAAATATTATTTTCATATTTATTTCAAAACCTTTTTTAATTTTTTACACCAAATACAGAAAGAATTATTTTTCGTGAAGAAGAAAGAACGTATAAATTATCTATTCAAATGATAAAAATTTCCATTAATAAAATAAATCTCCAAATTATACTTACTTAATAATGCTTTTATACAATTAATCTATTTGATAAAAGCATTGCGTTAGTCTTAAATGACACTTTCGTGTGTCTTATTAATATTTAATGGACATTAGTTAAAGCTAACTAAATGTAATATCTCTAAACTGTGAGATTAATGATTTCATGGTTCATTTGCGTTCATAATGAATCTTCCCACATTTTTATTCTGTGTTAACAAAATATTCTTTACTTCATTATCTCGATAGGGACATAGCATTAATCTGCATAATGGCACAAAATTCTATAGGTATCAAAGCATAATCCAAATTAATGTTTAGCCAAACGCTCATTTTTTATTAATTTCCACCGCCACGCTTTTGTTGATGGATTTAAAATTCATGGCTGATACAAAAAACTTCGATAATAAATTTAGAAATAGTAAACCCAATGAATATTTATAATCCAGGCAAAGAAAGAGCGTTTTCTGGAAGTTACGATCCGAAATTGTGGGTTCTTCATGCATAATTTATCAAAGATTTGTAAAATAAAAGTTGAAAAAGAAATATGCTTTGAGATAATCTAGCCTTTGATATATGGCTATTCTACGGCTCGATATATTTTCCAGCAAACGATCCTGTCAGAAATTTAACGAAGCCGAAGTCCTTATGGTTTTTCAGACGATCGAAATAAGTTAGAAGCATAAATTTAGAGCTGTGGCATGGTAAATAGCTCTCGGGTGACGTCACTGCACCACTTTGAAGAACATTTGTAGACTTCGGTGCAATGATGTAGATGTAGGTCAATTATTTTGCTTCAAGTTCGTTGCAAGAATGATTTCTTCTTATACAAATGAGGTCAAGCCACGCTCATATCTCAAACGTTAAATGATCCACACAGTTTCAAATTTTGAATCTATTGCGCATTTGCAACGGCCGATGGTTACTGAAAAAACAGTTATTTTGATTTTGGAATGAACAATTTAACTTTAACATTATTTTTCTTTGGTAATATAATTCTAGTACGGTAGAAATTTAATTGCGTTATTTCTGGGATTTTATTAATTCTTAAGATTTGACTAATTTTTTTAATATCGTTTAGATGTTGTTGGGCATGAATACTTTATGTCAGAATTATCTGTAGTCGCCAGCATCATTAATGTAAATAATATATAAATTGTGTTAACTTTCTTATGCAATAATAATAAATTTAGTAGGTATTGACTGATTAATTTATCATATTATAGTACAGTCTCGGTGTAATGATGTAGATGTAGGTCAATTATTTTTGCTTCAAGTTCTGTTTGGAATGATTTCTTCTTAACAAATGAGGTCAAGCCACGCTCATATCTCAAACGTTAAATGATCCACACAGTTTCAAATTTTGAATCTATTGCGCATTTGCAATAGCTGATGGTTACTGAAAAAACAATTATTTTGATTTTGGAATGAACAATTTAATTTTAAACTTATATTTTCTTTGGTAATATAATTCTAATTAGGTAGAAATTTAATTGCGTTATTTCTATGATTTTATTAATTCTTAAGATTTGACTAATTTATTTAATATAGTTTAGATATTGTTAGGCAGTGAATACTTTATGTTGGAATTATCTGTGGTCGCCAGCATCATTAATATAAATAATATAAATTGTATGACATTCTTATGCAATAATAATAAATTTAGAAGGGCTTAACTAAATAATTGATGATATTACAGGGCAATCTCGGTTTACCGAACTAAAAGGGGAGAAGATATTGTTCTGCATGAATACTTTATGTTAGAAATATCTGTGGTCCTTCAGCATCATTAATATAGAAATAATATAACATTGTATTAACTTTTCTTTGCAGTAATAATAGAATTTATTAGGGCTTCAACTAATAATTTTATCATATTGGTACAATCTTTAACCGAACTAAAAGGGGAGAAGATATTGTTCTGCGATGAATGCTTTTATGTAGAAATATCTGTGGTCTAACTCATTAATTATAAATAATATATAAATTCTGTATTAACTTTCATACAGTAATAATAAATTTGTAGGGCTTAACTAAATAATTTATCATATTAGAGTACAATCTTTGTTAACCGAACTAAAAGGGGAGAAGATATTGTTCTGCATGAATACTTTATGTTAGAAATATCTGTGGTCGCCAGCATCATTAATGTAAATAATATATAAATTGTATACTTTCGCGCAATAATAATAAATTATTAGGGTTAACTAAAATAATATTTATCATATTAGGTACAATCTTTGTTATGCAGACTAAAAGGGAGAAGATATTGTTCTGCATGAATACTTTATGTTAGAAATATCTGTGGTCGACAGCATCATTAATGTAAATAATATATAAATTGTATTAACTTTCTTATGCAGTAATAATTATTAGGGCTTAACTAAATAATTTATCATATTAGAGTACAATCTTGTATGCAACATAAAAGGGAGAAGATGTTTGCATGAATACTTTATGTTAGAAATATCTGTGGTCGTCCAGCATCATTAATGTAAGTAATATATAAATTGCATTAACTTTCTTATGCAGTAATAATAAATTTAGTAGGGCTTAACTAAATAATTTATCATATTAGTGACAATCTCAGTTAACCAACACTAAAGGGGAGAAAGCATTTTTCGGATAACGATTTTTCGATTAAATAGCAAGAACATTTATATTTTGTATCTTATTACAGTATGTAATTCTACGAATCACTATAAAACGAGAATTCAAACGTCACTTTGTAAGCCACACTTATATTTTTTATTCAAAATTAACCCTCCGTCAGATGCAATATTCGCCGAGTGAGTTCGGGCAGAAATGTACCTGGCAAACTGAGTCAAGCACAATTATCGTCATAATTATTTGCTAATACCCATTCTTATGTTGAACGTCATCTACAAATTCAATCCCCGTTCTTCTTAGGGATGCCAAAGAAAGAGAATGGTGTTTTGTCTCGCCCCGCGATTAGGATTCAGGACAACGCTTGTTTTTTTTTTTAATTGTGATTTAGAAAGCATTTCGAAAATACAATTTCGACTTATCCGAGTTGTTTAACCAGAAGTTTGCTGTAGTACTATTTCTACCCAGTGTAGATTACCTCTATACTAAAAAAAGTAATTCCTACAAACTTCTCATCAAAATCTGAAGAAAGAATTTCTTGTCAATTGATCTTTCTACAATAAAATAAGCATCAGGAAGCTAATAAATAAACACCATTGATTTCATTAACAGACAAGAAGAAGAATTAACCCTACTTTCTTTATACAATACTATCCCGGTTAACCCACAGAAGGAAGAGATTAACCATACACTTTCATACAATACTATCCGTTAACCTTACTAAAAGGGAGGGAGTCCATTTTGGATAAAGGATTGTTTTGTTTATCCATGAAACATGTATTACTATTTTTATGTGGTAATTATATTGCGAGATTCTGAAATGTTGTAGGCATAATACGAATTCAAAACTCTTTTGGCCAGCGCTTATGCTCTTTATTAAAATTAATACTCCCTCAGGTTGCAAAATTCGTACTTGCAGAGTTCCGGACCTAATGTACCTGACATGGGAAAGTAAACATACAAGTAGGTAGTATATGATATCCAATAATTTTAGTGTTTGCATTCTAAAATTAATCACTCGGACCTTCTTACATGACATATACATTCCCAATAAGAATTTGGATACTACTTTTGACATGAATGATGGGCCTCATAAAATAGTATGGATATAGACGTCTATGGTTTATATAGAATGATATATTGTATATATGAATTGATATATGACATATATGAATAGTACATGGCATATATAAATGATACTTGAATATACATGAATGATATAGACATATAGATAATTTGGTACATGGCATATGTAAGACTATTGCTTGATATACGATGAATGATAAGTAACACGTACGGAATGATTCGCACTACAGATGATACGTAACACATGAATGGTTCGCCGCTACGTGAATGATTTAAGACTACCCAGAATGATTCGGCTTCTACATGAATGATACTGTAACATGAATCGCATACTTGAATGATTCATGACTACGCCATGATGATCGCTAACTAGTACTTCATGACTACATACATGAACGATCGCCCTCTGCCAATGGTTAGTCGACGGCTACAGAATCGAGACTGTAACATTCACGAATGATTCATACTACATGATGATACGAACATTCATGGAATGATTCATGACTACATAGAATGTTATAGTAATATTCTGAATGATTCATGATTATATGCACATGAATGATTCATGCGACTACATACGGAATGATTCTGCTGCCACGCAGATGATACGTAACAGGCATGAATGATAGCATGCCAACATAGAAGATTCATCTCCATGAATGATACGCCAACATGCATGAATGATACGTAAACGCCATGAATGATTCATCGCCTACATGAATGATACGTAACATGCATGAATGAGTCATGACCTACGCGAATGATGTATATACCTACAGAATGGTGACGCCACCGTTGGCAGAATGACACTACATTTCTCATTGTTATGGCATTATTAGCCAAATGAAATGCTAGAAATACAATTTGATCGTCCCGTATATTGTTGAATTTTCCGCCTAACCTCCGCAGATTCAGAAACAAAATAAAACGTAATGTGACCTACTCCTATTTCGCAGCGACATACGTATTCTCTTCATAAAGTAATTAAACAGCACACGCGCAAAACTCTTCTTGAGCAGCCAATTGTAAAAAAATGAAACAAAAACACTAATTTATATTTCCTTTCCAATAAAGGTTACTAAACTCATTAGATGCATCAGGTCCATTTTAGTCACGAACAGTTTCAATCCCACGCGAGTATTCATGTACTGCACTAGCATCAATGGATTTTCTTTGCCAGATAAACTTTGGCTTGTTAGCGCCATTGCGTATAACTGTTAAATCTGGTTTCGAGCGTTCTGACATGCGAGATGGCGTGCATCATAATACTCATGTCTTTGCGCGAATGAATTCATTCCTTTCAGGTGATCAGAAAATTCAAAAAGGATTCATGACATGATTTCCTAAAAGGAACTGGTTGTAGGATATTTGTCGGAGAAACAGAATATTAAAAAGGTTAAGTGTTTACAACTAATTCAGAAAAAACTAAGAGAAAAGAAATGCATTTCACAAAAAAAGCAATTCTGTCTGTTGAATTCTTTTTTAATTAACTTTGATATAAACATTTAATGGATGGGGAAAAAACTGAAATTATTTCATGTATGGCAGGGTTAAAGAATACTAAATTATTTCAATCATCAAATTTTAAATAACAAATTTTAACTTAAAAATATTAAAGGAAATAATTGAAGTAAAATATAAATATTAATGTACATTCCTAACAAAAAGAAAAAATACACTTTATTGTTGAAAATATAGTCTTGTATATTACTCAAAATACTGGCTCCAACTAAGTCCATTTACATAATTGTGATTTTCCCTACAGTTTTGCATACTATATCGAAAAAAAAACGGTTATCGTGGTGTTCAGTCGAAAGTGGCAGTTTTAATTTTCCACTATTTGTAATGCTGTGTATTGTTCACTGTTTCGTTGATAAAATGTAACCAAATTAAATAACAATAGCTACTGACTTTTATTAGTTTAGGTATTAATTTGTTAATGTGTCTTGCAGTTTCTAACGTATCAGAAGGCAGCTTCATGTGCATGTCTTTGGAGTGTATTCAATACCAGATTCCCATTTTAATGCACACATTTTTAATAATTTTCTTTAGTTTCTGCATAATAAAATTATAGTTAACTCATTTATGCTATGGAGACAGTTTCTAAAATGTTCATTTCTCTTTATGAAACAATTTTAATTAAGCATTGCAAATTATTCTAATAAAATAAATTACTTTTTTTTTTT
>BGPR01015066.1:0-37605 GCA_013235015.1 Araneus ventricosus
TGACCAATAAATAATGGCAGAAATCTCAACAGGTACCATGTACGGGCAGCAATCATTTTAATACCCTTCTGAAAAGGCTCTGGAATTACGGTTGGTTTGTTAGCAGCATCGTGAAATCTAAATTTTGAATGCTTGATCTTGCAATTTAATTGTGATAGGGTTATATACTTCTTAACTATAAAATAATTTATAATCAACCCAAATCAAATGGAACAACACCTTCTAGTAAATCGTGCATTGCATCTGGCGGTAGCATGTTACTGCAATGAAAATATTTTAAGCAGTTAAAAGGAAACCATAAACAGATGTATACTTTACTAACGACAGATGGTGTTTATACATTTGTTTTGTACGCTAGTTAGCACAAATTTAGATTTTGCAAAATTAGCCTGCATAACAAAAAGCGACAACAACGTACATTTGTGCTAAAATTAGTAACATAGCCATCTGTTGGATGAGCAGCTAAATTCTCACCTATTATAGAAACAATTCCACCTTTAACATGAGGTATTCCTGAAATAATTATTCCATCGGTTTCTAATAACTTTAGGTCTTTTATCAGAGGTTGGAGAACTGCTTTAAAGCCGAAGTATTTTATATCTGAGGATCTGCACAAAATAGCTAACTGCATATCTTTCACTGAAGAACGATACTTAGATGGAATGTTTCCTAGTGTGAAGTAAAATGCACCTAGCTTGTGTTTTGCTTGATTACCTCTTAATGGGTTAAAAACCATAAATTCATCAAAATATAGCAAAATTTGTATATTTGGAAAAGTCTGAAACAAAGGGTTGTTCTTAAAATTGGTTCCATCATGAATATCTGACAAAATATTTGCATTTTTACTTTCCGATGTAGACATTATATAATCTAAAACTTCATTATTTTTGCAAAATGCTTGAATCGTTTTTATAATAGGTACATACTGGTAGTTTGAAACTTGAGTTTTTCGATTTTAACATATATTGCACAGGTTCAACCAAACCAAAGTTCTCCTTCAAAAATTTTTTCTGAGCATATTGTGATTTCATAACATTAAAAGTGGAATTTAAATTACTCACTGCAGGATTATTTAAAACAAAGTTTAGAACATTCTCAGTTACATTGTTTTCTTTAAGAGTTTCTACTATAGACTGTTTAGTTAATGAAACGGTATCTGTTTGGAATTCATTTACTGCATTTATTAATTCACAAATGGTAGAGTTGGGCACTAAAAATTTTTCTTGCATTTTCGAAATAAATAATACTACATTTCTAATGTAGTCTGGGATCAATATTGAATTCTCCCTGAAATTTTCAACATGATTGGGAATTGAATGAGACAATTGTACCTGATTTCTGTTTTTGACAGGTGTTAAAATCTTACTTAAAATCTTTTAACACATAACAAGAGTGATACCTTGACGAATGTGACTTAAAAGAAGAATAAACTGTATATTTCAGCTGACAATTCTTTAGAGGGCAGAAAATATCATGTTCCTTAAAATGTGAAATAAACTTACACTTTAAAAATGATTTAAATCCACATGTTCTACAAGTTCATATATTTGTATTTTTAGTTTTAAATTCATCATGTTGATACAGGTGCTGTTTAAATGACGAAAAAGTGGTAAATGTTTTTGTACAATTGTTGAAGCCACAAATATAATAAAAATTAGGATCATATCTGTGAACATTCCTTAAATGAGATAAATATAAATGAACATAAGAAAAATCTTTAGCACACAGCGAACAACAAAACATACTGGTACTACAAAATAAATAACAGAAATTGACAAAATACAATTTTTTTTACCATTTGATATAACTTTAAATGTTATGCTTAAGTGATATTCTGCGATAGAGAGTAAGGACTTTGTTTGGTATATTACCACCAACAATTTTCATTATATATTTCTGACTAAATTGATTCATTCTCGGCTACAGTGCAGAAATTGTTGGCTTCGAAATTTCCAACACTGCTACTACAGACTGCAGATCTCCTTCAACATCTGAGGTAACCTAACAGAACAAAAATTATGAAATATTGAAAAATCATTTAAATTATGAATAATGCCTTTAAGCCCCTAAAAATAAATATGCAAATAAGTGCCCTATTAGTGTATTTTGAGGGCTTCTGGGAACTCTGAATAGTGTCGGGTAAGGTAAAATGGATAGTCAAAATATATGGCTTATAAAACAGATATTTAAGTACATATGCAGTAATTTGAGTTGGGTATTTAAGAAGTTTGTTCCGATTTTCATTCCTCGATTGATATTATCTGACTTTCATACCTCAATAGAGCTATTATTTATATAAACTAAATTTCTTCCCACTGCAACTGCCCTATTAAAATTTATGCATTGAAATTACACTGGACAACAAAAAAAATTTTTTTTCGTGTTGCTTGAGAAAGAAAGGGTTATACCTATGTATTTTTGTGTCCTGATTTCGAATCTGTTAACCGTTTTTTTCAATCACCCATAGTTTTCGAGCAACGTAGTAACTCTTATTCTATACATTAGGAAATCATATTCAGCTTGCAATATTTACACAGGCATATTAAAATTTTACAAACCTTCACTTTCTTGTGTACTTGGCCTATCGACTGTGCTTGGCTTGAGGAATATCCATTTTAAATGTCCAAAAATAGTCGGCTAACATTTTGGGATTCCATTTCCCTTGCTAACGAGCTCCCATATTCGAGATAGCCTGATGGAACTGTTCACCATGCTCGTCGCTTACTGATCCAAGGTTTTCAGGGTAGAATTCTAAGTGAGAGTGCAAGAAATGGATTTTCAACGACATGTTGCATCCCATGGTTTTGTAGACCTTTAAGCAAGTTATTGACGATTTGCCTTAGTTTTCCGCTTTGTGATTTCCGAAGAATTTTTTTTTCTAACTCCTTAAACGATGTCCATGCTGGGGCTTCATTCTTAGTCAGCTTACTCTCAAACACCGGATTTCAATAGTTGTCTAAACTGAGGCCCAACAAATATGCCTTCCTTAATTTTTGTTTCACTCACTTTTGGAAACTTCAGACGCAAGTACTGAAATCCACTTCCTCCACAGTCCATCGCTTTAACAAAATTCTTCATCAAACCTAATTTGATGTGCAATGGAGGCAAGAGAATTTTTTCTGAGGCAGATAGTGGTTCGTTCTTTTCATTCTTCACACCCGGTATGAGGAATTGTCGCTTGGGCCACACTTTCTTGATGTAGTGCTTTTTTTCTGTCCCTACTGTCCCACTGGCACAGAAAGCAAAAAAAACTTGGTATAGCCTGCTTGCAATCCAACTAAGACGGCAATCACTTTCAAGTCGGCACGTATATGCCAAGAATGCTTTCTGTACTCAATACTGAACAACATATGCTTCAAGGTTTCGTATGTTTCTTTCATACGAACGGCTACATTCTACAGGAATTGAAGGGTGATGGTTACCATTGTGTAACAGAACTGCTTTTAAGCTAATCTTTGAAGAGTCTATAAACAAACACCATTCTTGAGGGTTATGTTGTAGTTCTAGAGCCTTAAACGACGAGTCAACATCATCACAAAATATGACATCACCATCTTGGCAAAAGCTTCCACGTGCTGCCAAACAGAAACATCTGTCATTACAAAGTGGCTCATGCATTGAATCGTATTTGCGTTGCAGGACTCTCGATCCAAAAACGCCTGTTATAATTTTTGACATACAGCCTTTTCTTTATGAAAATTATATTTGTAAGAGCATTTCAAACCCAAACATTATCTTCTTGGCCGGCAATTAATTTTCTCAGAAAGTATTTTTGACACAAGATCCGACATGTTTCAATGTCATTTTCTATGTACTTGAAAGCAATTACGAGTAGTGTTGCTGAAAAACAGTGTGTTATAAAGGTTTTTCGAGATTATATTCGGGTTCAATGACCATAAAAACACCATTATCAGTTAAAATTTCAAAGGCAACAAAAAAATATCCTGACTACGACATTGATTCAAATACAACAAAGGAGTGGACAAAGGTTTTAGTGAGAGTTCATGTTGCATAAAATTGGAGGGTGATAGACAAATTCTGATTGGTTTTTCGAATTCAGAGCGTGAAAGTACATAAGAATTAGCTAAAATCATACGGGCAACAAAATAGTTGTTGTCCAGTGTTATCAGTACATTTTGAACGAGCATAATCAGAGCTTTTAGAATTGTGCTATTTGTATTAATACAAAATTTCCACTAACTGTAGTAAACGAAATAAGTTCAACTCGTATTCAAAATATTTGTTTTTCTCAAAAACTAACCATTTAATTACAATTCTTTTGTTATGAATAGGTAGACTAAATCCGTATGATAAACGATATGTGCATATTAATACAGAGATGCTTAGTAGCCTCAAAATGAGATCATTTTCAAAGTCACTCTTATTAAAACTTCAACAAAGCATTACATTTATTCTGCTTTTGTTTGGCAAAATTTTTTTTATTGGATAATAACACCATTTCTATAAGTCTTGATCATGATTTGTGAAAATGTGCTAGCGGGTTTGGCACATAAGATTTTATAAACTGGCACCTTGAATACATGCGTCTTTCCTAGACCTTTGTGTTTTAGTGGTGCCACTTTTGCAAGCTTCTTTGAATATTATATAACGCAACGCTACCTGTCAACGTTTTAAGAATATGTAAAACTAAGTATATTAAAGAAAGGGACAGTATTTTTCTTTCAAAAAAATTGTTTTTTTTTGTTGAAAAAAATTTATATTCGAAAAATAAGATTATAAAAAAATTTTGTGTGTATATCATACCAGAATTTTTATATTTACATCACAAATCAAGTGAAGCTACATCGTTGTTCCAAAAGAAGTGAATCCAATTTCAAAAGTACCTTAAACATAAATAAATGTATTTTGCGTTTTAGGTAATGTTCCCTTCTAAAATCTCAGTTTCTTTCTCTAAAATCCCTTATGTTTGTGTGAGCAATGAAATATGTGTATAATATATACAGTGTGACCAGTAATTAACGCGCTGATATTAAAAATTAATCTCTCGAAAACTACTGATTCAAAAATTTTTATTTAAATTCTGAAACAAAGTACAATACATGGGAATTAGTTGATTACATGTTCGATGTGTCTTCCATCTATAGCTATAATATGGCGCAAACGAAGAGCGAAATTCTGCATCACTCGCTGAAGAGTCGAAGTTTCAGTGATTTCAATAACTGTTTGAATCGCAGTTTTCAGGTCTTCGAATCTCTGGGGGTTTCCAGCGTAAACTTTGTCTTTGATATAACCCCACAAAAATGAATCGCAGGGGTTCAGGTCAGGAGAATAGGGTGGCCAATCAATGCCCATATTTTTTTCGATTTGGGGTACCCTAAAGCCACAATCCGCTCATTAAAGTGCTCTTCAAGCAGATCAAACACTTCATTGGCACGATGAGGCATGTTCTCTCAATCTTTTCAGGCGTTTTGACGCTCAGCGGTCGTCCCACATTGCCAAACATGTCGTCGCAAACACTACCTGTTCTCTCGAACTTTTGAATCAAACGATTGATTGTCAACACACTCGGACCTGTTTTCGTAAGCTTAAACTCAGTCGCAAACTTTCTTTGAGTCACAATTGGGATTTGTTGTTCGAATAATACATTTCAACAATTAAAATGCGCTCAGAAACGCTATATCTCAACATTTTCACTGAAAAATAAACAACAAAAGCCAACTCAATGAGACTACGCAAAAAAAATCCGCCAACGCACTGAATCTAACCGCCAAGTTTGAACTTGATACGCCAAACAGTTTTCGAGAAATTGACATTTCTTTTCAACGTGTTAATTACTGGTCACACTGTATATAAACTCTACAATGTACTTAAAAAGCTAGAGTGGTAAACTACCTAATTACTCAAAACTATTGCACCTTAACATAGATTAACTTTCTTATGAATAATTAAATAAAAATGAAAATCATTCAGATTTATATATTTATTTTGTAAATTAATAAATATAATAATTGATCAAATTAAAAATGTTTCAATTATGTATTCGATATAATTTAGCAACAGATATTTAGAATAGTTATTAGATATGTTCAAAAATTATACTGAACCTTATAAATCTTATTTATTTCAATATTTTCATAACTTGTGTAAATTTAATATAATTTTAGTTACTACATTGTTACTTTAGAGTTGTCGAGTAAAGAAAGACAATAGTAATTTCTCCAAAAATAAGATCTCAGAAAATACAGAAGACATGAATAGGAAATAAAGTAGAGACTCTTTAAATGACACAGCTCAAGTTTAGGAGCTATGTGGATTATATGTCGATTATATAAGTTGCTTACAATTTACTTTTTTTTAATTCTTTGAAAAACTATATCTAAATGCATAGAAATGAAAGTATAAAAAATCTGAAGACAAAAACAAAAAAGAATTATGCATATTCCACAAATCCATATTCATCATAAAAATATATAATTTTAGATATAACAGTTTTAAGAAGCTCAGTATAAATAATAGAAAGATGTTCAAGTTACGAAGGGAAAAAAACGAAATAGGAACATTCTTTCAATTTGTTCTTATGATCACTTGGTTTTGATAATTTTCATATTATTTATGCAAGAAGTTTCCAAATAAAATACAGAAAATAACAAAAATTGAAGAAAGATTGTGAAAATACATATGTGTTAACATAAAAAGAAGCTAAAATATTTAACATACTAGCTTGTTAATTCGTATTATACTTAATATTTTTGCTGTTTTCGACTACTTTGACAAAAATCTATTCTTCGCTGCGTCAGAATATCAAAAACAATTACCAAAAATGTGCATTTTTAGAAAACTCGGCATTAATCCCCTTCTTAAGATTTACAGCAAGAGTGTGAATAAAGGCGTTCATTTTAATGCTTAATCTAATTTATATGAAAACATTTGTTGAACATTCGACACTATTTTAACTTCGCAAAAACTAAACTAAAAGACAAGATTACACATTCTATAAAGTACAAACTATATTCCTGAAAACAATCATAATATATTTTTACATAGTACTATTAAATAATTATAGTTTGTTTTTTGTCTTTGAATGCTAGAGCACCGGCATTTTCAATCAACAAATCTGTAAAAATAACTTATTGTTTCAATACAATTGCAACCGATCAAAAAATTCTAGAATACATTTTTAGTATTTTTACAAATTCCTTTCTACTAGTTTACAATTAGCCACTAAATTATTGTGAGTTACTACAATTAGGCACTAAAGTATTGTGAGTTATACATTAAGCATATTAAGAAACTTGTGACATCAAAATATCAGAAAAAAGAGGAAAAACAATAAACTCACATTTAGATTAGATTAAAATCTAATTCAAAGTTTAAAAGTCCAATGAGGTATCAAACGCTATCCTAATGTTAATAATTATACTATTAAAATACGAATAAATCAAAATATAAACTGATCAAATATTCCCTATATTAAAACTGACAACCATTAATAAAAATTCTCATTAATGAGTATGGAGATAAAAAAAGAAAAAACATTGTAGCAATGTAAATAATTTATTTTCGAATACAAAGCTCATAATGTATAAAAGTCTATCTTTTAAAAATGATGATACATAAAATAACAAATTATTTAATTTTTGCTTTTGCCATTATCTGATGTAACAAAAAAACTATTGCAAATTGAATAAATTTGACGCATTCCTTTTCACCACATAGATGAAAATAAAATTAAATATCTCCTCATACGCTTGTAGTAATTGTTTAATAACCTAGTATTCATAATCTTAATTTTTAAAAAAAGTAAAATTTCGACATTTTATTTCAGGAAACGGTAGCAAAACGAACTTTAAACGTAATTGACTTATGAGGAAAAGGTATTTAGAAATAAACGGTAATTAAATAATAAATTATTGGCAGAACATCGATGAAGGATACATTAAATGCATTAAGGAAGTAAACAAAATATTTTCATTTTTTTCACATCATGAAAACAAAGTCATGAGCTAAGAAATTTGCTAATTATTTAAAGATTTTTGCCTTTAATTTATAAATTCAAATGGCCACCGACGATTCGAAGGCCACCGACTCGGCATAAACAAAAGAAAATCGTTTAATATGAGTGACATGAAAAGAAACTACAAATAAAGTATTCTTGTGAACATATATATGCATATATTTATTGTTAAATTTTTAACTTTCAATAAATGAGAAATTTTATTTAAATACATACTCACAAATAATTTATATTTATGTAATAATCTCACTTAATTTTACTTTAAATTCTAATATTATATTTTTTAAAATCTTAGTACAATATTAATGTATTCTAAAGTCACTTTTCTTATACTCCAGTTTCGTTTTATTTCCCGCGATAGGGGTATGTTAAATCTCGCGTTTTGGCATATTTATTACTAAAAGAATATTTTAGTCGCTTCCACGCGCCAGCCTAAGTCGCAAAATCAGCAACTTGTTGGTGCCATACTTTTTCCTAAAACACTTACGTTATTTACTAAAAATAGCTAATATTCCCTTCACTTTGATCAAGTATCTATATGTTAATCCCTTATCTGAGAGAATGAAGGGATTTCCGTTCTCTTTTGACTTGAAACTTTCATAAGAGATGTGCGCATATTCCGTCGCTCTCCCATAATAAATAAAAACAGTTAATAACTCAACTTGTTCCTTATTTGACGACTACAACAACGGAATCATTTATGTATTATTTTATTATTTATGTATTATTGTATTATTTTATTATATATAAATATTATTTAAAATCAATAATCTATTCCTAGTCTAAAGATATGTTAAAGATATTATTAATTAATTTAAGTATTATACATAATCACTGGAAGTAACAAATATAAATTCAAATTTATGATTGAATGTTAAAAAATTCTTGAAATAACTATATGGTTCCAAAATTACAGCAACACATCCACAAAATGTTTTTAAGCAAACTTAAAATAAAATGCAAACTATCGACCAATTTTAATGTTTTTAAAGAACACCTGTTACTGTTAAAGACTGACAACTCAAAAGTGCAGAATTCCACTAGATTAAGAGCAAGTCAACAAGCGTTTCAGTTCACTAGATGTCTCCGCAAATCTATCAATAATTTTTTTCCCATTCAAATTGTCTAACAATTCCTTTTCAGTAGACAGCAGTACATATGATCTCAAGTTTTCCTCTGACAATGAATTTCTTAATCGGTTCTTTATGATCTTTAGCTTTGAAAATGTTCTCTCACAGTGTACTTGGGTAACTGATAAAGTACAGACGACTTTATAAAGTTCAGAAAGGTTATCATATGCTTTATCATGAAGTCTGTTTGATGCTAAAATTTTTAATACACACGACGGACAAGTGCTGCAGATTTTACAGTTATTGCAACTGGAATCCATTAAATTCTCATCATTTTCTCGGGGCCCCAAAAGCTACAGGGTCCATATGCAGTTGCCTATTTGATAACCCGGCCTTGTTTATAAGAAGTTTTGTGGCAACAAATATTATGATAAATTGAAAAAAACAAAACATTATACGAAACTGAGATAACGAATCATTCAAGAATAATGGTTTCAGTAGTTTGATTATAAAAAATACAAAATTCTAATTTACAGTTGATTTCAGACAAAATGGTTAATAATTTTAAAAAATTTTCTATTAATCAATCTCAATATTCTTTATTTATAGAATCGGACATTTTTTTAAATTATAAAACAACAGGATGTAAAACTTCAAATAAGTTATTAGAAAAAATTACGAAGAGGAAAGGTTTCAGAAACTACATTTCCTTTTTTTTACTACTAATTCCTTCAAAATATCTCTAGCTATATTTATAATTGCCGTATAAGGTATATAGTTCATGACTACAAATTTAAGATCAGCTAATTAAGCTTTCACTTGCAAAGTTTTAATAAACATAATTAAAAACATTATTTATTTAAGTTTAAGGTTAATTTATTCTACTAAAATTAGCTTTTCTTCAGTAAGCAAACTACTCGTAATTTCTATATAATACTCATCTTAAAAGACTTAATGGTACAGTAGAAAGAAATATGCAATGGTGTCAAATGCATGTTTAATAAAAATAAATGATGATCAGATTTAAATCAACATTTTCATCATAATTTTAATGATTGTGTAGAAAAGAGTTAAATCGTTTTATTTCAGACAACAGTCTTCTCGGTGTTAAAAAAAAAGGAAATGCGTGGAAATTCAACTCAAACTGAATTCCCATTAATTATTATTATGTACACGACATACAAATGGAAGTATATACCCTTATATCGCATCTGAACATTTGAAAAATCTTATTTTATTTTATCGTGAACATCCGCTAGTAATTTATATTTGCAAAACTTTCTTAGAAATATTAAAACAAATCTTGTTTCTGTAATGCAAGAAAAACATGTTTTTAATAATTTGTTAAAAGCAATAGTTAATTTATTTTAATTTTAATAAATTCGATTACATTCTTTGTAACACGCTGGTGCGGGGCCTATTTGGAGCAATCAGTCCAATCGGCTTAAGGCCGGCCCCGACTTTCAACTTCACAAAAATTAAATAAGTTGGCGAATTTAAAGTTTGTCGATATAATCAAATTAAGACAATTAATAAGATGGACGAGTCGGTTGGTAGTCAAATGCGATTAGTGTTTAATATTACAAAAGTAATGTAAAAATAAAGAAATGATAATTTCAGCTTACCTCTCAATTTTTTTTCTTTCTTTTTCAAGATACGCTACGTATGTCCTTACTTTCTTCCTGCTAAAAGCAGAAATAACACTTTTCTCACCAATTATTTTCCATGAAAGACAGACCAATAAGACAGGTCCCTTTTACTCTTCTAAACGCAAACGCATAAAGAAAAGCGTGAGTCATAAATGTCATTTGGTGTCTTCAATGGGCACAATTTCTCCCACCCACCCTAGTCACAGTTTTAGTTAAGAAAACCTTTTCCTACAGGCGAGTTCCCTTGTTTGTGAGATTTATGACAGTAAAATGAAACTACAAAAAAAGAAAGAAAAAACCACCTTATAGCCATCTCTCACAAGAACCGCAGTCTATCTGCACAAAGGGATGAAATTCCTTCCGTCTCTCCAGGGGCTTCCGAAACCAGCAAAATATCTTAATGAGTTTTGCGACTCGAATTTTCACAGAAGAGATACCCTGTTTCCTTGCCCCGAAGGTTTGCTGGTGAAACATCTGTAAATGATCGGAAGTTCAAAGGAAGTGGACAGAACGCCGTTCCTACGGGCGGGTATTCGACCACCCGCTGTTTGACTGGTCGAATTACGACGGCAGTAGATCCCTAAAAACGGGTGTCGAACTCCAAAACATGGACCTTAGGGGAGAGGGCTATTTTGTTTATGTGTTTTAGAAAAGGAGTTCTTCTTTGCTTCTCTGCCACACTTTCTGGGGGGCCCACTTGCCATCGGGCAAGCTGGCAACCTAGCCAGTCCGCCACTGTTTACCAGTAAACTCCTGTACCAGTTCTTCAAATCCCCTCTCCTTTAGCTTTTCTTTTGTAATTTTCAATGTGTAAAGAATTGGATTTCATAGTTGCTGTTGCCTACGGTAGATGGCGCGGCACAAGACTGTATCTTATAACAGTTTAGTTGGCTGGCGGACTTTAGTGAGAGTAGTGTTCCTTAAACATCGATAGTTCAGCTATCGATAGTCCAGTCGATAGTTTTTCCAACTATCGACTGAAACTATCGATAGTATCGATAGTTTCAAAACTATCGATAGTTTTATTTCAGGCGATACTATCGATAGGTGCTCTTTCAGTCGATAGTTTAGAAACTATCGATAGTAGGTATAAATGAGACATGAGTACGTATGTAACGTAAGTATATATGAAACGCGATTACGTATGTAACGTAAATATGCATGAAACGCAAGTGCATATGCAACGTGCGTCTGAAACGTACATATGTAACATACGTCATACGTATATATGAAACGAGCGTACGTATGTAACTTAAGTATATATGAAACGTGAGTACGTATGTAACATAAGTATGTATGAAACGTTGGTACGTATGTAACGTACGTCAGAAACGTACATATGTAATTTACGTCATACGTATATATGAAGCATGCGTACGTATGTGACGTACGTTCATACGTAAATATGAAATATGTGTTTTTATTTAACGTACGTCAAACGTATATATGAAACGTGCGTACGTATGCAACATAAGTATATATGAAACGCGAGTACATATGTAACGTAAGTATGTATGAAACGTGAGTACATATATAACGTACGTCAGAAACGTACATATGTAATTTACGTCATACGTATATATGAAGCATGCGTACGTATGTGACGTACGTTCATACGTAAATATGAAATATGTGTTTTTATGTAACGTACGTCAAACGTATATATGAAACATGCGTACGTATGTAACGTAAGTATATATGAAACGTGCGTACGTATGTAGCGTAAGTATATACGAAACGTGAGTACGTATGTAAAGTAAGTATATATAAAATGTGCGTACGTATGTAACGTAAGTATATATGAAACGTGAGTACGTATGTAACGTACGTCTGAAACGTACATATGTAACTTGCGTCATACGTATATATGAAGCATGCGTACGTATGTGACGTACGTTCATACGTAAATATGAAATATGCGTTCGTATGTAACGTACGTCAAACCTATATATGAAACGTGAATACGTATGTGACGTAAGTATATATGAAACATGATTACATATGTAACGTACATGCGTACGTATGTAAAAACTGAGTATGTAATTGTACTACGAAAGTACGGATGTGGCATGTATACGTACATACCTAACCTGTATACTTTCGTGCATTATATATGTATGTGCATTATATAGATACCTTCGTACATACACGCGTACGTTACTTACCTAGGAACGTTTCATATGCACGTATGCAACATTCGGAAGCGTACGCAGGTTTATAACGTAAGTACTTGTGTATGCAACTTACTTACGTATGAAATGTGTATATGTATGTAACGTACATACTAATCTAAGTAACATACTTGCATAGGTATGTAATATACGTACGTAAGCTTGTAACGTACTAAGTTTATGTATGTTTCAAACATACGTATGTACGTTACATGCGTTATCATGATTCGTAAATACATACGTGCAAACAAACGTATGAACGTTCCTTGCATAGAACGTACATTACATACATATATACGTAAGTTACATTCATACAGACGGACGGACGTTACACATATACGAACGTACATATATACGTACGTATATCTGTAAATTTTTACTTACAAACTTAGTACTTAACATATATACATAACAACGTTGTGCGTTATATGTGTACTTATAGTACCTAAAATACTCACCTACATACTTATCACATTACATGCGTATATACTTAGTACTTTAAATACCTATGTACTATGTACGTTACTTCCATACATATATACAGATACGAAGTACAAAAATTTCTCAGTAATCCAAGATCAATTCCTCGATCTATTTATTACTTGAACAAAAACTATCGATAGTTTGAAAACAATCTAGAGTAAATACATGAGAAATTAAAGGTAACATTTGAATAATGCAAAAATGCATCAATAATCACAGTGGTATAATTACTTAAAGCTCCCCCTATAACAATACATAGACTTGTTGCTTGAGAGAAAACAATCGATAGTTTCAAAACTAAGGACTAGAACTGCAAGATAAATTAAAATTCAGCACCATATATATAAAAACTTGCTTACATCAAGTCAAAAATCAATTTATTAAACTATCCAAAATTGACCAAAAAGGCCAATATTTAAATTATACAAAAATGCATCAATGATAGGTTTTATATAATACATCACCCCCACTGACACAATACACGACCCGCCACTAGATAGAAGCAATACTATGGACAATCAATAGTTTCAGTCGATAGCTTTAAAACTATCAACTGAAAATGCGCCTATCGATAGTATTGCCCTAGAGGAAACTATCGATAGTTTTGAAACTATCGATAGTTTCAGTTGATAGTTTCGAAAACTCGATACTATCGACTTGGCTTCGATAGTATCGATAGTCTATCGATGTTTAAGGAACACTAAGTGAGAGTGGTTGGGTGTGTTTGAGAATGAAGAGGCCGATAGTTTTCATTGTATGGCCATTAATCGAAATACCAAGGATTGTAATGTATAGTTCCTTTTCTTTATGTTAAATGCTTTTGTGTGTTTGATTGTTTATGTTGTGCTAGTCCTGTGTGTGTCATTAATAAACTAAATTAAAAAGAAATATTACTTAATTTCTCGGCTACATTTTCTAGGACACTGCAGACTAGTTATTATGGTGGTAGCTTTGGGACGAATTAAAAATCAGTTCCTAAATTGGATTTAAATGGCCAATCTTATCTATAAATAGTGCCTCTGAATGAATATAAATTTTAATTCACATCCTGTATTGTGATTGTTGGATTATAATATTTAGTTAAGGCATTTTTTTCAGTGTTTTGACTAAAACGAAAGTATTTTAAATCTATTCTTGATTCATATTCCGTATCGAATGTTGGGTGGGAGAGATTTGTGTTATTGAAAAGAAGTTCTAAAAGTTTTATACACTTTCGCTAAATACTGGAGGAGATTAAATCACGATTGTTTGTTCGATAGACAAATTTTGGCGCGATTACGTGCAGCGACCAAATGAAATTGGTAAATTGCGCAGGTCTGGGTCTCAAATTAGAGATTGCCCAGAAGCTGAAGGAAAATTATATGTAAATTCATAATCCTGGCCGGAAATGCTTCGTAACTTTTAAAATTAGTAAAAAAAAAAAAAAAAAGGAAATCGTAGTTCAGTCCACGTAAAAGGAACGAATGATCATAAATGTAACTTTCTGAAAATCTTTATTCACTTTTGCCAAGGCAATATTGGGCAATAAGGAATATGTTTGACGCGGAACTGTATGTGTGAAGGTGGGCTCAATTAGTATGCATATGCGGAGATTAGACACCACGAGTATTTCCGGCTTGTGCTATTAGCTTGAATTTGTGAGATGGTGCAATGAAATGTTTATTGTTCGAAAGGAAAATTGATTCATTATTGTTTCGTGTCATGGAATGATATGTAAAATTTTATGAAATAATTAATATTTTAATCAAGATAAATCTCAAGCGAATGATATTGTTGCTAAAAGTAATTGTCTTTTTTACCACGTTTTTATTAACTCGCTTTCTTGTCTGTCTGTCTGTCTGTCTGTTCGGTACAAATCTTGCGATCGATTTTAAACTAACTTCCCGTTGAGTTGGAGACTTGAAACTTTAAGCATAGTTCAGAACTAGATGACAATGCATTATTAATTCGCTTTCTTGTCTGTCTGTCTGTCCGTTTGTCTGTCATTTCATATTTTGCATGACGCATCCACCAATACGTTTTCATTATCTAGAACTATTAACGTTGCAGACTTGTTTCCTGGGTATAAGGATGGCTCATGGGACCGTCGAAGCACCCCATATTTTGGCCATATCTTTGCGCATGCGCAGTACGTTTTTCATTATATCTCAAAGGTCTCTGCGTCACATAACTTGCTTTTTCAGGAAAATAACAATTTTTTTATTTATGATCAGGTGAAGAGAAACTGAAATAAACCTGAAATTTGCCACATGTCTCCGTCATAATCTCATCAAGATGTTTAAAATCGATTGCAAAATTTCACACACAGAAGACTAAAAAGCAGAAAATAATTATTTAAAAAAATAAAAATTTTAATAGACCACGTTTTTAAAACGGACTAAAAAGTATAAAATAATTTCTTCTAGCCCCATACAGATTTATAACCCCATACAGATTTAAAACGAAAAACGTGGGGCGCATGCAATATTTAATAGTAAGGAGTGTAGGGAGTAGCTGTCGTTGAGAAAACTCACACAACAGTTCATATCATTTCCATTGCAATAAAATTATTAGTGAGTGAAATAAACTATTTATACATCAATTATCTATTACATGCGCCCCACTTTTTTCGTTTTGAATCTGTATGGGGTTATAAATCTGTATGGGGCTAGAAGAAATTATTTTATACTTTTTAGTCCGTTTTAAAAACGTGGTCTATTAAAATTTTTATTTTTTTAAATAATTATTTTTTATTATTGATGAATTATTTTGATGTGATGAATAATTTTCTGCATTAAATGACATGTGGTAACAAAATGATTTTTATGTATGTGTGACTGTGCAATGTGCACAAATACATCATTGCCATGAAATAGTGATTTTTATTAATTGTTTATTTTTAGTCAAGATGTTTGCGATATTGCGTTTTTTCCAGCAAATGGCTGAAATTATGCTGTTTAAATTATGTTACATAAATTTCTTTTATAATTCTCACAATACCATAAAATAAAGATAGCTAATCCAAAGTAAATGCCTGAATGATGTGTCTCTTAAAAATATCTGATCGAAGTATATCTTGCAAATGTCTGATCGATGTATCTCTTAAACTTGAATGTTGTTTCTCATGCTGACAGAGCTTCCTTAAGGCATGGCCTGGTTGAACTCTGGGTTATAAAATAAACACAACGCGATTATTGCTTGACTTCAGAAGTCAGGCTTTCTTTAAGTAGTATGATAAAATATAAATAAAATACCAAATTTTCATCACGACAAATTTAATCTTCATTTGAAGTAGAAAAAAAAAAGGGAAAAGTGTGTTTTGATTTGAATCGATTTCCTTTTTAGCACTTTTTTTTCTCTCTTTGAGTTAACGAAATATTGTTTTGGAATTGGTGTTATTGATGTGAATTTTGATATTCTTTAATTATTAGGCGGCAGGACATGCCTCGCTATCGTTCAATTAATTTTATTAGGTTGCGGGGAAACTTTTGAAATTAACCAAAGAAAAGAATATGAAATCAAAAGAATTATAATTCAATGTTCTACATTGGATCGACGAAAACTAATTAATACAAAGAAATTAAAGTTATAAAATTTCCATTGTTCTGACCAATCAGAATGCCTTATACAGAATTACTATCGCGGAGAAAACCACAATTCAGCCAATGAGGAGCAGGGATGCAATCTTCCGTTGCGCGGTTTTGGGGTTTTTTTTTTGCGCATTTTTTAATTTTCAGAGGCTTCGATTTCAGCGTTTCTAAAAAGTTCAATCTAGAAAATAAAATGGTATATTGCTTTGATGGAATGTAAAATCCACGCAGTGGAAGACTGTGTAGATGATTTTCAGTGTTGCTAAGATTTAACTCTTGAAAAAATTAAATTTTGTGCAAATCAGTGGATTTTGACCGATGAGAAAGAAACAAAAGTAGAGCTACAATTAAAAGCTTTTTTCATTGAAAATAATTCCTAGCAAAGTCTATAATCAGTGTTGTAAAATATTTGATTTGATTGGGGGGGGGGATTTTCAGCAACAAAGGCTATTATCCCCTATTCATTCCAAAGTTCGTTTAAATGAAAATTGCCATCAAAAGATGGGCTAAAAATATTGCCGATCTGATTCGGTCAAGAGAAAAAAAAATGGCACCCTCCTAGAAAGGCCTCCATATTCTTGTTTCGGTGTAAATACCTGGGTATTTATTTTTAATGGTAAATACTTACCTGGGTATTTATTTTTCAATTCACTTTATTCATATAAAATAGATATAATGGTTTGCAAATAGATACCCAGATAAATAATATAATTTAATTTTAAATAATCAAAAAAATTTAATCAATAAAAATTAAACTAATTAAGTTTTATAAAAACTAAAATATTTAATCAGAAAAATCAAATGCACTACTACATCATGCTTCTAACATAAAATACATGATTTAAATGAAAATACCCTTTTTAATTACAACGAATAAATGAATAATTTTGTATTTGCTGCTTATTAAAAAAGTTATTTTAACTTTAAAAAAACTCTTTCTTAAACTAATTTTTTAAAAAGGGAATGCTGTATTTGGTTTTAAAATTATAAAGAGCTGATAATGGAAACTAAATTGTAGGATTCTTTTTGGATTAATCAGTCAAAGAACCAGACAATTTCTGATGAAAAGTTACCAGATGTTTCAGTTCTTATAGCTTTAAAAATTATAGTGAATGTGTTGAATAATAGTTATTCCTGGAACTTTTATAATATTTGAAGATGTACCAGGCATTTTACTGCTAGGCGGGGTTCATCTGAATCATCACCTTCAGTACTTAAATGTTCTTGAAACTAAAAGCTTGATGTAGTTTTCATAGTTTGAATTTGTTTAAAACTATATTAATTTCCCTATTTTTGCATCCCTTTTTTAATCCAACAGGATATTTGAAACATTTTTTTACGTGTTTTTCCAATTTGGTTACATTGTCATTTGTACTCAACATTACAGTACACTTTTACCTTTTTCAACAAAAGCTCCAAGCAAGTGCTTTTTTTCTTTACCATTTTTTCTTTACAACATAAATTTTCCATAATATTAATACATGTGAAGAAAGTAAATCACTCCTCATTAAATCAAAACAAGACTGGCTGACTTGTAGCATGGGATTCTGAGAAATTAAGAATCAGAAATTTCACGAGCCCTCTCTGTATAACATAAACAGTTTTCAAAATTATTATTTCATTTTAAGTGTCATTCCTTCAAATAAAAAAAGATAAATTATCCTACGATCCTGTTTAAGTTCTGGAATATTTTATTCTGAATTCTGATAGCAATTTTTAAAAAAAATTTGGTCAGAACTTTAATTTAAAAATATTATACCTTATGTATTATATATATATATAAATTTTATGTTTCATTTTGAATCCTCATTCGCAAATACTTTTTTTTGCAAAATACATTTTTGATTATTTATAAATTTTATGTTTCATTTTGAAGCATACTTTACAAATTCATTTTTCCCCCCTCAAAATAGCCAGTTTTTGGATGCTTTAATTTTAATCACCATTCGTAAATACTTTAATTGCAAAAAAGCAACCAGTTTTTGTGTATTTATGAATTTAAATTTTGAATCTCAATTTGTAAATACTTTTTTTTCTTGTAAAATATCCAGTTTTTGGGTATTTATATATTTTAAGTTCCATTTTGAATCTTAAAATCTTGCTTTTCAGATATCAATCTTCCTCCAAATCAAAATTTTCTTCAAAAACACATGTTTAATCATTAGCAGCAAATTACCAGGCTGGAATAAACAGAAGTTTATTATTGCACTATGTCCTTCACATTATGGATAGAAGATTTCAGAGGGTATATTGGAAGTAGATTATTATCATATGTCTCAAGAGCCAGTTCCTCCAGCATTAATAATGTTCACTGCAAATGGAAAAATAATAGATGCTCTATTGGAAGTTGTTCTTGTCATTCTTCCAAACTGCACCTCAGGATAGTTTAAGATACGAAATAGTTTTAACCCTTCAACCGGCTCAAACGTAGAAAGTCGCTCTCTGATGACTACTCTAAAACCGGCTCCGTCGCAGAAAGTCGTTCTTCGATTATTACTCTTAAACCGGTTCCAAGCGTAGTAAGTTGCTCTCTGTTTATTACCCGAAAACCGGCTCCGAAACATTTGAGTTCACCATTTAGCTACAGAGAGGCCATTTTCAAAGCATTCAGCTGAAATATTTTTGCCGTTCAAAGGGTTAAAGTGACATTTGAATTTGAGTGAAAGTTTAACTTCCAAACAGTGACAGAAACGAAGATCTCTGGCTTTATTGTCGACAGTTTATGGGCATTTCCGTCATTTAAATTATAAAAATTAGGTTTTTGTTAGATACAAATCAACAAGCAGCAGCAAACTCAAGCGTAAACAAAGCATATTCTGCGAACCAGTTTGCTGCTTTCCGATTGGTCGAAAGAACCGCACAATTTGGCTGCAGTTGAAATATATTTTGATGTTTTATAATTTAAATTGCGTCTGTTCGTTGTAGAACATTGAATTTTTAATAAATATTTAATGTTTTCTGTCTTTATATTGAATGTTCAAGTTTCCCCGCTACTTAATAATAATTTTGCATTTTCTAGCTTAGTTAGCTGCCCCATGTCCTGAGGCCTATATGCTTTGTTTAAAAGAAATGCTGAATAACTGATGTTACTCAAACGCTCAAATATAATATTTGAATGATTACTCTTAAGTTTTGTTTTGATATCAAATTGAAAAGTAAAACTTTCTAGAAAATTGTACTATGTGAAAAGCAAGAAAACAGTGATAATAAACTGAGATATATACATTTTCGTATTGTTACTGTGTTCTTTGAATATGAAAAATATGCCTACGGTATAATTTGAAAGTGTTTATCAAATTTTTTATATTATTATTGTTGTTTTAATTCAGTTTCGTTTTTGAAAGCAGCTATGTATTTCATTTAGTTTCGTTTTGGAAAAGTAGCTATATATTTATTTTAGTTTCGTTTTAAGAAAGCAACTGTATTGAATAATTTGAATTGAATTTTTTAATGATTCTTCATATATAATATCGCATTTGTTTGTTGTTTAATTTCATTTTCTTTTTCAGGAAGAAACTATAAATTCAAATTAGTTTCGTTCTATATTTGATTTTGAAGTTATTGATTTTTATATAGCATAAAGTGTTAATTTACAAAGTATTTAAGGTATCGCTTTGTTTTTTAATGCAAATTTGAGGAATGTTATAGCGTGCATAATTATTCAAAAAAAAAGTTGATAATTTGAATTTGTAAGTATTTCGATCTTTTTTCCCGAAATTATGGCATATTTGGCGAAAGCTAATAAGCCTGACCTTTTAGAGATATGTGAGGAAATAGGGATAGAGGTAGATCCTTCCACTAAAGTAATTGATATAAAAAAATTAATTACTAAAAGTCCGTTGTATAATGAAGAAGAAGTCAAAATGATTCTTGACAGAATTCTTACTAATAGAAAAGAGCAGCGTGAATTAGAAATGAAGAAATTAGAAGTAGCACAAAGTAGTCAACGCATAAATGATGAGTCCAGAGATAGAGCCGAACTCGGACCAAAAATTCAACTTGCCCAAATCTTACCCAAGTTTGATGAAAAACATGACGAAATGGGATTATATTTGATCAATTTTGAAAGAAGAGCAGAAATGGTTCAAGTACCGAAGAAGGATTGGGTAGCCTACTTGTTGGCTGTTTTGTCAGCAGAACTCTCAAATATGTTAGCCCGACAGCCATCGAGTGAAGCTAATAATTATTATTTTGTTAAAAGCATCATATTAAAGAGATAAAAGCTAAATAGTGAAAAGCTGAAACAATGTTTTTATCGACACCAAAAATCAGCAGAGAAATCGTGGAGAAATTACGCACATGAACTAAATAGTTACTTTACAGAGTGGATCTCCGATTTAGAAGTAAAAACTTTTGAACAACTGAAGGATTTGATGATTACCGAGCAGCTGAAGTACCGTGTTCCTGCGGAAGTGAGAGAGCTATCTTCTCCATGAGTGGATTGAGATGAAAACTCCATATGATCTGGCAGAAAAACTAAATGAATATGAAAGCATTAAACAAAGCTTCAAAAGAGAGTTTCCGAAGAAAAATGGTCATAAATTTCAAGCTGGACCTTATGGTGGGAATAAAGTCAAGGAAGCTTTAAAAGAGTTCAGACCCAAATTTCAAATAAAAAAAGAACCTATCAATGAGAAGGGTCATGAGAAAGAATTTGAGAAGAGAAGACAGCTTCGTTGTTACGAGTGTGGATCTTATTCACATCTTCGATGATGATTACTGAGCAGCTGAAGTACCGTGTTCCTGCGGAAGTGAGAGAGCATTTTCTCCATGAGTGGATTGAGATGAAAACTCCATATGATCTGGCAGAAAAACTAAATGAATATGAAAGCATTAAACAAAGCTTCAAAAGAGAGTTTCCGAAGAAAAATAGTCATAAATTTCAAGTTGGACCTTATGGTGGGAGTAAAGTCAAGGAAGCTTTAAAAGAGTTCAGACCCAAATTTCAAATAAAAAAAGAACCTATCATTGAGAAGGGTCATGAGTAAGAATTTGAGAAGAGAAGACAGCTTCGTTGTTACGAGTGTGGATCTTATTCACATCTTCGACCGCAGTGTGATAAACTTAAGAAGAATTTTGAGACCGTTGCATTTAATGAAACTGTTAGAAATGGTTCCTATGACAGGACAATATACAAGTATGGGTAAAGTAAACGGAATTGAAATGCCGATATTGAGAGACACTGGTGCAACTCTCGATTTAATTTGCAAGAAATACGTTCCGCTTTATATGTGTACGTATGAAACTGTGTTGATTCGAACACCTCTTGAAGAAAGCGCAATGTGTCTGCCGTTAACTGAAGTGGAGCTGGATTGTGACTTCTGTCGTATAATAACAAAGGCCGCTGTTTTGAGGGACTCTTTAGATCAAGGAAGATACATTTTGGGAAACAAGACAGCCGTATTCTTTGAAGAAGCGAAGAAGAATAAAGAAATACAGGTCTATATGGTGAATGCTGTTGAAACTCGTGCCCAGAGAAGATTGATCGAAAAGAAGGATCCGAATCCTGAAACTTCAGATGAAATTATTCCTGAAATCAACGATAATAATGAAGAGTCTTCAAATGAACTAGACAATATTTTGCCTTTAGTTGGACATGACATTTTGAAATCAAATATTGTAAAATTATCCCGTAAAGAGTTTGTAGAAGAACAGAAGAAAAGTGCTGAGTTGAAAAAATTGTTTGAAGAAGCTAAAAATGAATCTTCTAAGAAAACTAATTACATTGTCGAAGATAATTTACTATTTTTCAAAAAAGAAGACAAAAATGGCACCAAACGTAAATTGTTGGTTGTTCCAGAAAAATATAGAGAAAATGTGATGACGATAGATCATGAAGGGGCAGCAGCTCATCTGGGTGTAACTAAAACCAAAGATGCATTATTCAAGACATTTTACTGGCCAAATTGCTTCAGTGATATAGAGAATTTTGTCAAGACCTGCGACAAATGTCAAAGAGTGGGAAAGCCTCAGGACAAAAAGAAGGCTCCACTTAAAATCGTTCCCGTCATAACTGAAATATTCACGAAGATAAACATCGATGCAAGTTGACCTTTGCCAAAAACACCATCAGGAAATAGGTATATAATTATTGCATTATGCATGTCTTCGAAATACCCAGATGCTATTCCTGTGGCAAATCTCTGCTCAACGACTATTGTGAATGCGTTGTTACAGATATTCAGCAGAATGGGGTTCCCGAGAGAACTACAAACAGACCAGGGAACGCCATCCATGAGTGCACTTACAACAGAATTTTTGGAAAAATTTGGAGTAAAAGTAGTAAGAAGTTCGGTTTACCATCCGCAAAGCAATCCGATAGAGAGGATGCATAGAACTTTGAAGAGGATTCTTAGAGTCCTGTGTCTTGAAGCACTTCCAGATTAGGAAAAAATTCTACCTCAAGCTCTTTTCGCCCTGCGAACCGTTATCCATGACAGCACTGGTTTTTCTCCAGCGGAATTAGTCCATGGAAAGAACCGGAGGACTCCGCAGCTGCTTCCCGTGATCTGATTGGGTGCTAGTGAACAGAACGCAGTGCCCCAGACCCCACAGGAGGTCGAAGTAGGAATTTTCCGACTGGCTGTTTCAAAGAAGTAAAGTGAGTTGAAAATATCTCTCTTTTGAGTTACTTACCCTTTACCTTCCGTCATTTCATTTTTGGAGCCCGTGCTGCGGTGTGTTCATTTTCTTTTCTAAGGTCTATAGCTGTTATTTGAATCTTCTCAAAGATGTTTCGTTCTAAACCTAGTGGGAATTTAAAGCGCAAAAGTAATGTATCTGATAATTTATCTAAAAAACTATGCATTAACGAGCAAATGGAGGTTGGAATTAGAATGGATTCCTTACCAAAACACATGGTTCATCTTCGTGATGGCTTATTTACCTTGGTGAATTCTTTCCTAAAAGAAACTCGAGTGCATATTCGAATCTACACAACGGACGATGACGGAGTATCTCTGAAACGTGAGGTCTGGAGATCTCTTCTTATCACTCTTCGCAACTTTCCCTCCCGAGAAGACTCCGATGCCGTGCATGTGATCAAAAAGAATGTGTGCATATTCAATAATACTGTGTACTCGGAAAAGGGTGTGACTATCCAAAGACTGTTCCAGAGAAAAGAGAGTGGTTATAAGCTTGTTAAAGAGAGAGTATTGCTGAAAGGTGATCAAATTACTCGGTTGTGTACGTCATACAGCCATATATTTGAGCATGTTAAGACAAGTCTCTTAACATACACTCTAGGAGAATGTATTAGAAACGAAATAAAAAAATATCCTGACAGCGGACGCTGGGATGGATGGGACGTAGATACGCCTCAAGGATTCGATGAACTGAAAAATGCACTATGTAAGTGTTTATTTGATTTCCTTTCTCATAATATCACAATATTTTCAAAAACTGAGTGCATTGACTGTAAAAATGGATTTGTTTTTAATATGGAAATTCATGAGTGTGTCAACATGAGTAAGCAGCAGAAATTTGTTGCTTACTTTGAACAAGCTTTTTATAACATTGATTGGGACGCTTTGGTATCCAAATTTGTTAAATTAAATATAAATAAACCTTATCTGAGGTGGTTTGAAGAGTATTTGTTTATAGAACTAGATACTGAAAAAATGTTTATAAAAATGGAGGAAATATTTGTGAATGAAAATACTGATATACCAGTATCATGCTTTGAGTTTTAATAAAGATGTTTTTTCTTATTTTATTGTGTATCATTTATTTACATTTTTTCCTTACTCTGCAAGTGTATATAAAGGTTTGTGTTAATCCTATTTCAACATATTAGATGTATGTGTGTTGAGAAGGATAAAACTAAATTTTAAATTCTTGAAACGATTAAAAGATAGAATTGTAGAAAGTCTCTTGAAAATTTTTATAAAAATCTTGATCATCCTGCAAGTTTTGTAGGTTTAAATGCATTAGGTAGAGACGTAAGAAACAGGATAAAGACTAAAGTTATAAAAAAATGGCTAGAGTCTAAAGATTCTTACACTCTACATAGGTCAGCTAGACGAAATTTTAATTGGAATCGAGTCATAGTAGGTGGAATAGATGAACAGTTTCAGGCTGATTTGTTAGATTTGCAATTTCTAAGTAAATTTAACAGTGGGTATAAGTATTTATTGACATGTATAGACGTGTTTTCAAAATTTGCCTGGGCAATCCCTTTAAAAGATAAGACTGGGTAAAGTATTTTAAATGTGTTTAGCAAAATTTTCAGCGAACGCAAACCCCAATTATTACAAACGGATAAAGGAACGGAATTCAAAAACAAGTTGGTCCAAAATTATTTAAAGAAAATGAAGGTTCACTTCTTTGCAAAGAATAACGAAACTAACTAACGAAACTAGTGTCGTTGAACGTTTTCATAGAACTTTGATGTCAAAATTGACGAGATATTTTACAGAATATAATACTCGAAAGTATATTGATGTGATTAAAGAATTAATATTTAGCTATGATTACTCGTGGCATCGAAGTATCAAAATGGAACCATCTTCAGTAAATATTAATAATCAAGCAGGAGTTTGGCAAAGTTTATATGGCGATCTTTCTAAACAGAAATCAGAAAAAACCTTCATTTAAAGTAGGCGACACGGTTCGTATTAGTAAGTAGAAAGGAAGATTTGAGAAAGGATACGAAAATAATTGGTCTAGAGAAATATTTACTGTTCACCAGATTGTTCCTAGAATTCCAACTGTTTATAAGTTGCGGGACTTTCATAATAAAGTTATCGAAGGTACATTTTATGAGAAAGAAATGCAGAAGGTTGTAGATTCCGGCTACTATCTAGTGGAAAAAGTAATTATGAAAAGGAAAAGAAAAGGGAAAATGGAGTACTCTGTTAAATTTCAAGGTTACCCGGATGAGTTTAACTCGTGGGTGAGTGAGGTGAAAACGCTATAAATAGAGTGTAGAGAAAAAATCAACTTACAGTAAAACAAGATGTCATTCTGACACTTCCATCTCATAGTTCTCTGCATTATTTTCCCAGTAATACAATTTCAAGAGTTTCGTGATTCATCTACCTTCTCCTATATTATTAGAAGGAAGGTGGGAAGTCAGATTAGCCGAGATCATTTACCCGCATGCATGGTATAATATAAATGAAAAGAATAATATCTTTGGCTTTGATTTGGGGGATGGAAAATTAATTAACAGAAAGATTCCACCAGGTTCCTATGAAACTGTCCCCGACATTTTAAAAACCATGGTGCTACCTAAGCACGAAGGAAAAATCACTTTTAAATTTAATGCTAACAATAAACGAGTGAAAATAAAAACAGAAAAGAATAGAAAAAAATAGTTTTACAAGAAGGGCTGTGCGATCTCTTAGGCTTTCATCCGCATGATGTTGAAGGGGTTGAGGAAAGTTCATTTGTAGCTGACCCACAGTCAGCATTTCCCGTCTTTTATGTGTATAGCGATATTGTTCAACCTGTTGCTGTAGGTCATGTTGAAGCACCCCATTTAAGAGTTGTAAGAATTTCACGAAAAGACGGTGATGTAGTTAGCGCTCATTATGACCGTCCTCATTATATACCGTCATCCGACAATCCTTTCAAAGTATAGAAATAGAACTGCACCTTAACTCAGGTTCTTTAGTTCCATTTGAAAGAGGAAAAGTGATTATCGTCTTACATTTTCGAATGTGACAAATCCTATAAATAGGCAAGGATTCTGACGATAAGTATTCATTTTCCGTTTTTTAGTTAAGAAAAATGAGTTGCATTACAAAAGTTCCGTATGCTTACTGCACCACAAAATTCCAGGAACATTATACAAATCATAAAGATTCTGGAATTCCGTATTACGAAGGCTATCCTTTCAAAAAGTGTATGAATTAGGTGGAATATTTCGTCGTTTATTTCGAGCAGCATTACTATTTCTGGTGAAAGGAGGAAAAACGCTCGGAAAGGAAGCTCTCATCACTGGAACGAATGTAATCAACGATGTTATTTCTGGATAAGATATCAAAAACGCCGCCAAGAGAAGAAGTAAAGAAGCAGGAAAAAATCTGGCTCGTAAATCTATTGGTCATGTACAATCGATGATGGGGAAGGGAAAATATAAAAGGAAGAGAAAGGTACTGAAAAGAACCAATTCATCGAAAAAGCGGAAGACGAGAGATCGAGATGTTTTTGATGCGTAATGGCATACATTTTGAAAGGTTCTCCAGAATGTATAAAGTGGGGATTGGAACTTTTCCATCTACCTCCAACACAAACGGCTATAGAAAACGGACAATGGATTGAATTTCATCCTTTGTCCAATGTATTCGATGGAGGGCCTGTTGAATTTCATATTTCTGGTAGTGGAGATGAATATTTGGAGTTGAGCCAAATCCAACTTTACGTACAAGCAAAAATCTTGAAAGCAGATGGTTCACGTATTTTAAAAGAAAATAAAACTGGAGACAATGCTTCACCCGAAACTACTATTGGGCCTGTTAATTTATTTCTGCATTCACTCTTCAGTCAAGTAAATGTTTCATTAAATGATCGTATTGTGTCTAACTCGAGCAATACGTATCCTTATCGATCTTTCATTGAGACATGGTTTTGACAGCAAGACCTCTCAGCTTACCTCTGAAATGTTTTGCAAAGACAGTGATAATGGACTTGAAAAACGGTCTAAGTTTTTAAAATCAAGTGCTACGGTGGTTTGGTTTAGTTATATTAACGTCCCGTTTTTGAAGCAACACGAGGGCTATTTTGGGATGGACCTCGTAATTTTGAACCACGGTCAGATGACGAGGACGACGCCTGAGCCGGTACCCCCTCTCCAAACTTCCACGCCACACCAACGGGAGGACGTTTGGCCACTACGTATGATTTAGCTTGCAACAGGCCCCATACATGGCGGATCTTCGGTGGAATCGGGTTTCGAACCTGGAACCCTCCGGCCCCAAGCTGAGACCTTACCACTAGGCCACCGCTGCCACAAGCGCTACAGTGGATATGATTGGAAGCTTACACAGTGATTTGTTTCATCAAGAAAGATTGCTACTAAATTTGGTGGATCTGAAAATTAAACTGATTCGAAGTAAACCCGAATTTTGTTTGAAAGGTGAAGAAGCTGTTTTGGAAAAAAACCAGCTTGTTTGTCCGAAAAGTACGCGTTAGTCCTGGCGTTGTTTTAGGGCACGTGAAAGCTTTGGAGAAAGAAACTGCGAAGTATCCAATTAACAGAGTACTTTGCAAAGTATATTCCGTTCCCCAATGAAGCATGTCAATGTTACAAAACAATATTTTCGTTGGACAGATGCCAAAAATAATTATTGCAGAATGCGTTGAGAATGATGCTTTTCACAGGACATTATAAAAATCACCATACGATTTTAAACATTTTGATATGAACTTTATTGGAGTTTATGTAGATGGACAGTCAGTACCACATAATCCACTCGAACTGAATTTTGATAAGAATAATTACATCAAAGGTTATTATAGTCTGTTTTCTGGAACCGATAAATTTGGCCAAGATCAAGGATTATTCATTTCAAGAGAAGAATATATAAATGGGAACACATTATTTGCTTTTAACTTATCACCTGATCTTTGTAACGGAGAACATTTAAATCTGATTAAACATAGCAATTTGAGACTGGAAATAAAATTTACAAAAGCTTTACCTCAAACTATCTGCGTGTTGATTTACGCCGAGTTCGACAACGTTATAGAAATAAATAAAATGAGGAACATTTTATACGACTTTGGAAATTGATATGGATGGATATCAAATACATTTTATTTTATCAAGAGACCCTAATACTTCACCTTTTTTCCGTAGCGTTTTTGCATCCGACACTATTCCGATGTTGAAAGAAAAATCTGCTATTGTGGTGAATGTCGACAAGTCAACTAAACCTGGATCCCACTGGCTAGCCTTTTACCAGGAAGCCGACAACCTTGAATTTTTTTATTCGTATGGAAACCCTACTGAATTTTATGGCCCAAAATTCCAAGAGTTCACTTTAAACTATTCTTCTGTGCACTGGAATTCGACAACCCTACAAAATCTTACTTCCAATGTGTGTGGAGCCTATTGTATTTACTTTATCTTAAAACGATGTCAAGGACATTCTTTGTATTCTATTGTAAGGAATTTTATTCACTGTCAAAAAATGACTTTCGAATGTACCAATTCGTTAAGAAACGTTATGCTGTAAGAATGATTTTTAAACAATAAACAAGTTTATTTATATTTGTGTTTGTTTTTTTAGTATAAATATAACCAACCTTGAAAATGTTCAGTCATTGATCATGAATTCAATACATCTGCGACACCCTTGCACCGCTCTTGTTGGTGGAGTAACAGGTTGCGGAAAAACACATTTAGTTAAGAAATTAATCGATTTTAAAATGATACGCCCCTTTCCCTCTAAAATAATCTGGTGTTATGGGGCTTATCAAAATCTTTACAAAGAAATGAAAAATGTAGATTTTCACGAAGGACTACCATCCAATATCAATACTATTTCCAATGCCCTAATTGTCATCGATGATCTCATGTCAGAGCTTTCAAACAATGACAAGTTAACTAAACTGTTTAATAAAGGAAGTCATCACCGTAATTTGAGCATTATTTTTATTGTCCAAAATATATTTCATAAAGGAAAAGAAATGCGTGATATTTCACTGAATGTGCATTACATGTTTGCATTTAAAAATCCTCGAGATCAGTCCCAAGTCATGCATATAGGAAGACAACTTTATCCAAACAAATTAAAAATTTTTCGAGAAGTATACGAACATGCCATATCAAAAGCATTTAGTTATCTACTAATTGATCTGACACCTCAAACAGATGATTCACTGCGACTGCGCACGACTTTTCCCTGGTGATAAATACTACGTGTATCAACCTCGCTAATCATTTCGTGTTACAAGCACCTTGGCTTCTGCAGTCAAGGATATCAATTCTCACCAGGACGTTTCGTCGTCAAAGAGGTGTGTGCCGTGAATGACAATACTTTCTGTGGACGGTGGTTGTTTAAATCACCGCATTCTTATGAAAGTGTGGATCGCTAGAAACAAAATACTTATTCATGGATTACAAAGTTTCTACATAATATCGAATGGGAAGATGGTGAATTACCATATGATACTTTTCATTGTGTGTTGACAGTCATTTTCGAAACATTTTCCTATATTTACGTGAAAGGACTTGAATAAAAGAAATTTTTAGAATTTTAGACCGGGCATGATATCTTAAACCTCGATGATTTTGAATGCCCTAAGGTAAGAGATTTACTTTCTTTCGGTGTTTTGTGTCCTTTTATGCACGGAAAAAGTTTTCAGCATTGTTCAGTTTACAAAGTTAAAGCATTTTCCAAATATTTAGAACCTACATAAAGCCGTCTGTTTGTACATTTTCGAACTCAGTAGTCGTCAACATGTATACACAACAACAGTTAGAATATTTGAAAGCGATTTGTAAAATTAAACCGAAGAATTTAATTTTAAAAACGTGTCCAAATAATGTTATTAAAGCTTTGTGTGAATGTGCGATGAATGTCCTTCGTGGAAATGTGCCTCTCTCTAAGATACAAAAATATAAACTAACTCCTTACAAAACAAGTTTACGAAAACTTTCAGACAAAAGACTGCCACTACATAAGAAGAGGCAACTTCTCATTCAACGTGGTGAAGGATTTTTATCATTTCTATTACCTGCTGCAATATCTATGATTAGTTCTCTAATACATGGAGTACAGTAAGAAAATGGTCTTAATACCCGAAGATCGGGCAGAAATTGTGGATCATTTATCTGGCTTAGATGCTAAAATGCAAAATATTCTTCAAAGAAAAGATTTGCTAGAAAGTGAGAAGGCTAACCAACATTTGCAAGTTCTGCAAAAGTTTGTTAAAATTCAACATCCTCAACAAAAGGCAGAAACTTCAGAAGTTCAAGAAACATCTATTTCTGAAAATCAAGAACCTGAAATTGTTCCAGAAGAAGAAGATTCTATTACAACAAAAATGCTAAGTCTGCTCCAGTTCGGTACTTAAATACTGTAAAGAATATTTTAGATTTCTTAAAAGATAATCATTCCATATTATCGTGGACACCCGAAGGAGAAATTGTGTACAAGGGTCAACGCATACCTTGAACTAATGTAGTTCAAGGTACCTTATACCACCATTATATTACCATACCTTGAACTAATGTAGTTCAAGGTATGCGTAGCAGATTTACTCAGGAACAGAAAGAAATCTCCATCAGGATTCAAAGAATTTCAAGCAGCTTTAAAGGAAATGAAAATCCCTGCAACTTATATTGTTAACCGAAAAATGCTTAAAGATAACACTGTAAAAATATTTAAAGGTAATGCTGTAACAAAACCCAAATCAACTAAGCGTATGTATGCTAAAAGAAATACATGGATCACATATTGATGTATGAAGCATTTTTTTTTATTTTCAATAAAATCACATTTATGGTTTTTACATTTTTGTGTGCATTTTTAAATTGTTTCCATTATTACATTATATTTCATTATTACATTTGAGAATCCCAGGAACAGTTTCTTCTTTTTTCTTTCATATCATTCTGAAAATAAAGAAAATAAAAATAAAAACAACAAAACAAATAATAGATATGGTTAGACGTATACATGTTGACGTAAAATGATATAAAGATAGATTTATCTAAAGTTTTAAAAGTAGAATTAAGCAAACCTTAATTTTTTCAAGTGATAAAGAAAAAGTCAGCAATAGAATAAAGTTGCATCTTAAATTCTGTCTTTCGAGATCCGTTTTTTTTAAAAATAAAAAGATAAATAATTTCCGTTTCTCCCTATTAGCACAATTACATTTTGTTACAAATGTATTACAAATAAAAAAATAAATAAAGAAATAAAATACTCACTTTAGTACCCGTAAGGTATTGTTGAGAAATCTTCTTTAATTACTCTCTTGTCATAGACAATTCGGTAGAACTTTGTTTGATGAACGTTGAAAACCTTCCTTCTTTTAGCTCCACGAGTTATCTTGGCGGCATCATTTAACGGAATGGTGGCGTTGCGGTCCAAGCTGCATACCAGATGTTTGATAGATTCGAAATTTAGTGTTTGGTTGTTTTGGAAGTTCAGGGTAAAACCCCGAACTTTTCAGCACGTTTTAACTTCACTGGTCCGATATGCATAATTCTTGGGCCCTCCTGCAAAAAAAAGCATGCGAAAAAATGTGGGTTTTTTTTTGTACAACGGTTTTTTAGGATAACATGAATCATGTTCACCAGAGATGAAGGTAGTTATAAATTCACCGTCCAGTTCATCTGTAAATTCACCCAGAAAGTTTCCAAACGGGGGTCATTTTTACCATTGCTGGCATAGATGATGCTGCCTGTATCATGATACAGAACAGCTTCCCCCAGCTTGTCCATTTCGGATTAGTTTTAGGCCAGCCCAAGCTGTCGTAAATGCCGCCAAGAAAATATTAGTCCCAGTATCTTGGGGGATAAAGTCCTTCTTACTATCCCACACAATTGCTACCACCTCTGGCGTTGGTAGATAGACATCTTTAATCTAAATATATAAATAGTATATTTTAAAAGAGTGGAATATACATGCGTTATCTAAGATTAATTTTTTCATACAATCATAATGTCATATTATTTATGTATTTTAACATTCAATTTTATTAGAAAATAAAAATATAAAGCTTACATTTTTGGTAGGAACTGCTATTAGATTATTGAAGGACGGTAGGGAATTAACGCACGTCAACTGGGATTTGTAGATGTTCATCCCCCACCTAATAAAAAAAAAAGAGATTAGTCAATTAGAAAAAGAAAACGAATTTAACTTAATAAAGGCTGAATAATTTTTTTTTACCTCCACCAAAAACCATTCAATGCCAATTTCGCAACTTGTCGCCTCCCTGATTTTTTTTTTTTTTTTTTGGATTTCAGCAGGATTCAGTTGGACGCCTTCTTTCTCGTAGTACTGCTGAATATATGCAGTTTTTTTTTCATCGGTTGTACAGTCGGAAGGATATCCACTATTTTCCTGCTTAATCTTTAGAAAAAGATCTATGTAGGACTTGAAAAGACGGCTGGATTTTTCTCGGAAGTGATACACTTCAAATATCTGGAAAAAATAATTTTATTAGTAATCCATCATTATTCAAGCAATCTTTATGAAAGAGAAGACTGAGTGATAAAACTTACTTTTGTTACCCTATATTCGTTTTGAACTCCTACTTTTAGTTCCTCCGTTACCCAAGTTCTTATCATAGATCTTTCTTCGTCACTGTGCTCACAAGGACTCTGATTCAAATTTTCAGCACGGCAACGACAGAGAGGAAACATCAATTTCCCGTTGCACCGAAATGTCAGCACTGGTAAGTAGAGTCCCCTGAGAGGCTAGACTCTACATTGTATGAGCCCAAAATAAGACTCAATATTGGCGAAATTTCGGTTATTATTTCAGGATGCCCTACAAGATACAGGCAGTACTTGTTTACCTAGACGCAGGAATAGAAAATGTTACATTAACCATAGCATATGCACCTATGAGTCTAAAAAATTTAGAAACTTTTAAACAGACTTACATAAGAATACAGTGAAGCAAAATCAACGTACTTCGCCTTGCCTTCGAAGTACAATTTCACTGCATTTGTTCTACCCCCTTAAAAGGCATCCCTCAGGTTTAGCCGATCCTGCAATTCATGATCCGAAACAAATTGTTTAAATTCTAGATTCTGTTTGAGCCTATTTTGATGTGTGCTCCCATTCTTCTATTACTGTGTAACCTCGATTCCGTAACCTGGCAGTTGTGTTAGCTGTTCTTTCAAACAGAGTCTTCATAATAGCAGCAGTTAGAGAATTCAATGTGTCTCCCTCAAAACTATCTGGACAGCCATGATAAAAGCAACCCTAGAAAAAGAATATATAACGCCTATTATTATTATAGTTTAATTATAAGAACAAATAAATTCATTTATGAGATTACGTGAAATTGGTAGACGGTATTAGTTTCTTCACAAAATCCGTCCACTGTTATATCATCGATCTTCCTCTCGCCTTTCTTATTTAAGGCATTCTCGATGAATATATTTTCTTTGGTTGCTATAAAATCCAGCCAGCGGATAGCATCGGGACTATAATTCGTGTGGCTTGTGTATCCGCGTACTGGTACAATGGCTATTGTTTCTTTCTCCAGATGTTTTGACCTGTATGCTGCCATACAGACTGAGGCAATGGTCGCATAACTGAAAAAACGAAAAAAAAAAAAAACAAGCAAATGATACAGTTAAATATTTCAATAAACAACTGAATATTAGTTAAATAATTACCAGAATGGGTCCACGTCAGTAATTTTGATAAACTCATCCCGAAACTCGAAACAGCACCTTCTTAAAACATCCACATCTGACCTGAAAATTTGATTTTCAGTATTAAGTAAAGAGTAACTGTAAAAAAAAAAATTTAAAAAAAAATCAAACATCCAGACCTGCAATAAGTGAGCATTTCGTGTTGAAAATCAAACTGTTGCCCTTCCTGCGAATTGTACCAAGCAAGGAAGTCAGTTCTTGTGGCACCAGACATTGTGTCTGGGCTGTAGTAATGAATATCCGGGAAGCATATAAACATTCCCTACTCCAGTTGAGTCCGATAGCAACCTACGACGAATCTGATTGGACGAGCGAATGCGAAGCCCCCTCCCACTAGCGGAATAGGCGATGTTTAGGCAACTCGTGCAATGCGATACATGAACAAATTTCAGAATGTTATTTAATAAAATAGTAAGTTCTTCCACAAGATACTGCCTTGCTTAATTTTTGAGAAGGAATAATTCTTTTCCGTGATTTAATTACCTTGTATTTGTTTTTAATTCTTTCTTTTAGACATATTGCAATTCCCATATAAGCATCGTCTTTAAAAAAAAAATCCCTCTTCGGCGAGCTTGAAGGCAAAGGCAGATTCCTTTACTCTAATGTTACAAAAGTATTGAAATATTACATATTGATCAATGCAGACATAGCCAATGACTTCATTGTTTCTACACATTGCAATATTTAAGTCATGATTCTGTTTTCATGCCATTTATTTTTTTACTGTATCAAGGTTTTATCATTCTATTCCAAAGGGTTATGCAAGATTTATTGGTCAGTACATTGCTCAATTTTTTTATATCCCAACACATAATCATTCAGTAGGTTGGAGTCATAAAGAAATAAACATCCCAGCAGTGCAAATATCCCCTAGATAACTTTAAACCAGCCTGTCTGAAACAGTAACAAGAAATTGACTCTTGACACGAATGAAGAAAGACTCTAGATTTAAAAATTAATTTATTTAATCTAGGTTACAATATAATTGTGCGAACATTACTTTGTCATACGGTGAAATCACATGACATGAAACACTACTAGAATGGGCTCATTTAGAGCAGACCCTGGTTACAGAGATAATAGTGACTAAATTATTAACATATAAGAGAAAAAAATTATTAAACATTGTGAGTGACAAATTTAATATGTGTGTTTAAAGCATAGGATATGAATGCATCCAATTTGAACAGTAATTTAAATCTCCATCGACGGTTAAAACCAAATACTCAGGCAGAAAATCTCAAAACAATTTTAAAGTTAAGGATATATTTTTCAATATCAAAAAGGATAAAGGAAACTTATTTAAATATCTATCGTTTTTGGCTATTATATATTGAATTATCCTGGTCCCGCCATGTTTAGTTAAATATCAAATTAAAGTAATCTGTAAAATTAACTAATTATCAAATTAACTATTAAAATTAACTATTAAAATTAACTATTTACTTAATTAAAATTAAATAATAGTGACAAAATCTCCACTAAAACCTTTTTATGGTTCATGCTATTTGCCAGCAATCTTAATCTTAGAATTACATAATAATTATCTTAATTTAAATAAAAGTTATTGTGGCTATGTGTGTATGTTCCACATCTCCTCCTAAACCACTGGACTGATTTCAACAAAACCGAAGATGTTTTATAATTTACGTAATTTCCTAAAGGATTTTTGTTTACTGATTCTCTGTTCTACAATAAGATAGCAAAATTTTGAGCTAAAAGAGTTATAATTTATTTTAGTTTAGTTACATTAATGTCCCGTTTTGAAGCAACCTGAGGGTTCTTTTGGGACAGACCTCGCAATTGTGAACCACAGTTGGATGACGAGGACGACACCTGAACTGGCATCCCCTCTCCAAGCTTTCGCTCCACACCAATGGGGAGGGGACATTGCCCCCCCCCTACGTATGATTTAGAGTGCAACAGGCCCAATACACGGCGGATCCGGGTTTCGAGCCTGGAGCCCTATATTAGAGACCTAACCACTAGGTCACCGCGACTCTGATAATATGTTTTATGCATCCAGTTATGTTATAAGAAAGAACAGTAAACTTTAAAAAATAGAAGAACCATAAGAAATTTTCATAATTCCTTGCTTCTTATAGTTAAACCTTAACTGTAATTACCACAATTTTTTTAATTCAAAAATTTTGTTAAAAGCACGTTTTAATATCATGCGTATTATTTATCATCGTGCATATTATTTGTAACAATATGCAAAAATTAAGATGTGTCTTCTTACCATGGTTATGGAAGAAAAACCGAAGATAAAATATTTGCAGCAATTATTGTTTTCAAATACACTTAAATAAAATATTTCTAAAAGTATTTTTTTTAAAAATAAAATATTTGTATTAAAGTAAAAAAAATATTCGTATAATAAAATTTATAAAAAATTACTTTTTTAAAACTTTAAGATGATGGAAAAATCATTTTTGTGTTATAACATTTTCGGAAGTTACAGGGAAAAAAACGTCAAAGTTTTGGTTAACTTTTAATAATGCTTCTTCCTTTTTTTAATAACGCTTTTTTTGTAATTAAAATCTGAATAAAACCCCTCGCTTCGAGGTGCACATTTCCATCCTCCTAATTATGTGTGAGCCAAACTTGGTAGTTCTAGGATCAATATTCTACCCTGTACAGTGCCAACACACACAGATTCTTATTTATTAGTAGTAGACTTCAACTTTCTAACGAAAGGTGGTTTTGGGTTCTAGGGGTCCTGATCGGTGAAGATCTGTAGAAATTTTCTGAAAGTCCTATAAGGAATCTATCTAAAATTATGATTGCACAGCCCTAAAACCTTCTAAACTAAGGGTTTCTATTTTTCAAAAATCTTCTACAAAATTATTTTCAAAAATGTTAAGGATGGGCAAAAATTCTGGGATTATTCTTCAGAGAATTGAAAATAATTTACTGAATAGAAAAATGATCATTTTATGAAGGGAATGCTTCAGAGGGATCACCACCCATTTGAAGCTCTTGATTTTGTTTATTTACAGAAAAATATTTTTATTCATGATCTTTCTAACAATATTGAAAATTCATGTTACTCTTAACCTTTTGAAAAGTTTACAATTTGTTTATATTCTCTATAAACATAAGAGCATAAAATCATAATTAGTATTTTATTTGCTTGCATTTTGTGAGAAATTCAAGAGAAAAGAGCCATATTATTGAAAATAAAAAATAAAATGAATTTATCATAAAATAGTCTTACTTTTGAGTAAAAATAATGTAAAGGTAATATTGGAAAATGTTCAACATGAGATTTGCCATTGTTATAGATTTAAGTTGTAATAAAAAAATTTTCTTCAGAAAAATTTTATAACTAGC
>BGPR01015067.1:0-15451 GCA_013235015.1 Araneus ventricosus
GTGGCTAAAAAAATTCGAACCTACTGTTATCCAGAATCCAATGGCTATCAGAAGGTTTTTCATTATAGAGATTCAAAAATATCTAGGTAAAGAATCAAATTCAAAGCGATGCCTGCCGATCAAAACGCATATCTATCGCACACTGCTAGGTTTCACTCTTGGCGTCTCAAGGACAAACTGACGCAATTCGCTAAATTCGCCTGCACAGAAGACTGCTTCAAGTACGCATGCGCGTGGAGATAACGGATGGGTTTCAATAGTAAATTATACAGACCGACAGACAGTCAATCCTTTGACGTATCTGACCCAAAATTTTATACGGGCCTACATTCATGACGATAAAACTGTGTACCAAATTATATCCATCTAGCTATTCAAGTTTTTGAGTTATAGAGTTCACATGACTTCGGACATACAGGCAGACAGACTTCCCGTTGACGATTTTGTCTAAAATTTGATAGAAATCTACAAATTATGTTTAAAGACCACATACCAAATTTCATCCCCGTAGCTCTAATAGCTTTCGAGTTATCGCGTTCACAGACAGACATAATTCCAAAATTATGTTTTTCGGACTCAGGGAGGTCTAAAACGTGGAGATTCGTCAAAACCTCGGGTTCGAATTTTTTGACGATTACAATACTTTCTCTTTGTATACTTCGTATACGAGAAAGTAAAAAGTGGCAAAATGTCTGGAATTAACGTGGAGAATATTTAACAACGGATGATGATCTTACGGTTTTTCAAGGAGTTACTGAAGAAAATAACCCATTTCGTCTGTGATTTCGGACAGAAATCACAGACGAAATGGAAAATGATGATACAGATACATCGCAATCTTTATCGACTTTAATCAGAGGTGGGGGGACGGGGTCCAGGGCCCCTTTCCGGGATGCTGTGCCCCCCCCCGGCGGGGGAAATTTTTGTACCCCTTTCACGCAACGGGGTAGTAGATAAATAAAGAGTTGGCGGAAATTTTATACCAATTTCATTACACTTTCTCCCCGTACAGCATGTCGTGCCCCAACCCCCCTCGTCGAAGAGACCGTACCCACCCCGTCGGGCAGACACTAGCGCCACTCCTGGCTTCAATAGTTCAGTCCCTACGGGCAATTTTCTGGAGCCTTTCATTCATAAAAGATTATCATTTTTGTGCATTAGACTCTATGCAGCAAACCTTGTTAGTTGACTGAACAATAAAAAAATGAATAGGCAAACGAAAATAATGGATTTTTTCGAGAAATAAGTTTATCATGAATGCGAACTATTTTATTGTATAGCTGAATTTTCAAATTGCTGTATGCTTTAACTAACATCACTGTGGTGATGCTTTTTTTGCAAAATGTATATTGTTGTAATGTGTCCACATTAAAGCAACCAAAATTTAACTTTCTTATATCGTAATTATACTGCCCATCGATATAACAATACATCCCTCTAGAACAATATCTTTATCTGCTCCCCAAAGTATTGTTTCAACGAGGTTTTACTGAAGTATAGATATTTTATAGTTACTAGAAATGATTTTTGATAGCAAAAAATAGCTTTTAGAAATGCAGTCATAGCTTCATTCATCGCAATAAGGATAAAAGAATTTTTTAAATAATAATTTTTGAGTCCTTATTCAGTTTTATAATAAACTGGCAATCGAAAAAACGCTCACAATGGCATGAAAAAGTCCTGAAAATAAAACAAAAGATACACATTGATTTTCCCGCTTATTTGTTTTCGCGAAAATGAAATTTAAATGTAGAAAAACAGTACAGAGTAAGTTAATCCAAAACAATATTGAAAAATTGCAACGTCAAAATCATTACTACACAGCAACCAAAATATGCAAGACAAATAAACACGTTAAGAATCTGTCGAAAATAATAATCGGTCGTCATTCAATTGAAGGTTATGACGTCACCTGCGCTCTCCACCGTCAGCCAATAAAATTGCGGGCAACGTTCCGGAAAAGTATCGCGGGAGGAATCTCGCTAGATAACAATATCTTTCAACTGACCAGGAAAAAATTAATAAAAAAAAACGGGAAAAGATATTTAAACCGTTCTTGTTTTAAATCCGACAGAACCGTTCCAGTTATAAGATCAAAAAAATTGAAAATAATAGTGTTATTAGAACGTCGGATGCAGCAAATTTAAAAACAAAAATAAAATTTCGATTGTAAAACTGACTATTTTTTAAAAAATTCTCAAAATTCAGTAAATTATGTTTGAAGCTCAAAACAAATTTCATTAGAAACAAAATTGTTTGTTCTATCCGATGGTGTATCGATTGTTTTTCAACTATCATTAGACAAGATACTACAGCCGTAAACGTCCCGAAAATGACGCAAAACATTAAATAAAAAATTTTCTACATTGAATCTTAAAATTCCGGCTTCGAGGTGCATTGAGTGACCATTAAGACTACCTGTGTGCCAAATTTCAAGACTGTAAGTGCGTTAGATTCGTCTGGACATCGCACGCACGCACACAAACATTGCCTTTTATAAGTATAGATTAGATTTGCCCGCCAATATTCTTTTCTTTTATCGGTCCGTTCCTAAAAAAAGTTTGCACATCCCTGAGCTAGATTAACGAAAATCAGAAGAAATTGAGTCAATTTGTAGATTTGTGTCAAACATTCGATTCAATCGATGGAAGAGAAGCGACCCAAAACGCACTATACATCATCCACTAGTTCGTTTAGCTATGGATTTCAATAACAATAACGAACAGACTTGCCTAAAACGCTGACTCTTCCGTTTCCCATAATCTAAAATATTTTTAATTTGATTATCCAATTTATGAGCTAAGACCTAAAATTTCACATAATGAACCTCATTCTCCATTTATTCCTTTACGGAAAAAGAAACAAATGCAAAAAAAAGTCAACACATCCGAGCTCGAGAAATCTTATCAACATCTCAGAATACTAATCACTCATTCATTAATTTTTCTGATAAGATATAATATGATCTTTGAATGAGATATATACAATATTTTCCCCCTGTTATTTAGTATTCTTTTAAGAACTTATTTAGTCCAGAAAACCAGGAATATTTTTTTTTTCTCGGCCTACGATTCTTTTTTGGGCTGAAAATATTCCGAGATTCTAAACGGAAATTCGGGACTTTACCGTCATATTCGTGATCAAAATACAAATTAAGGGCTTTTTCGTGACTTTCGGGGTCGGGAGACATTCTGCTAATGTATCAGAATCACAGGCATATAAATGAACCGAAAATATTATAATGAACGAATATAATTTTATAGATGATTGTAGGGGTAACCACGGACTTGCGTTTTGCCGAACACGTACAAATTATCAACGAAAAGATGCATATGGGAATACCATTAGCATTTTTAATAAAAACTACTGGGCCACAAATAAGGTCGTAAAAATTCATGAATGCATTAATTATAGACTCTACTGGATGAAAGAAGGTCATTATTAACATTATTATAAACAATGATGCATCAATACTTAAAAATGCATCATTGTTACATACAATGATTCAGTTTAAAACAATCCATATCAAAAGCGTTTTAAAGACAAAAATTCAAAGAATATTTTCCAATGTTATCGCTTATTTAAAAAAAAAAATGAAATACAACATTTACAACTTAGTTAATATTTAAGACTGCTAAACAGATAGTTACATCTATAAATCTTTATACAAGAATTAACTCTGAATTTTGCAGCAACCTAACAAACAAGAGCCCACAAAGCCATATACTTTTCAGAACACAAGGTTAGCACCTACACAAACATCTCAAATTTCATATAAAACAGCTACCCAACATGTGGAAATCGACCCCACAATGAAGTTTAATGTCTTCTGGTTTGACATATATAATGGTCCTTGGTTTGATCCTCATTTCTAATCCTTTGATTACATGCAAAAAAAAAAAGTTTAAAGCTAGAATATCGCAGTAATTCAGAATGAAAAAAAAACCTGCTAAGGCTCTCTCTAAAAAAAAAGCCTAATTAAATAACAGCATGTAATTCAAGATTAATGAAAATGTTTTAAAATCCTTATTTATATAGCAAAGATATACAGCTTATATAGATGAATTGAAGCAGTTATGTTATAATTTATGTTTAATAAAAGAATTAAATTTTCTTATTGCTATGCTACATTAAAAGCATATTCAATATTTCATTCACCGAAAACCATGAAAATGATTAAAACACATTTTTTATTATTCTCAGATTAAAAACTCACTATGAACAATTAATAATTGAAGTTTAAAGACTAACTCTAATATAAATATACAAGATAAAATGTTTTAATGAATTGCAAAATCATTTAAAATTTATTTCTAGCAAACCGATTTGTTAGCGACTGAATTATCAGAATAATTTCCAGAGATAACTGATATTGTTATATACAGCAGAGTCCCGATAATTCGGATTAGATGGGACTGGACCCTGCCCGTTCGGGGTAAACAGAATTTGCCTTAAAATGCACGTAATATAAGTTTCAGATGGGTAAAACTATAAAATTCAGTTTTTTTCATAAATACATACATACATAAAACTTTTCCTACAGCTTAATTAACACATGTTAGTAACAAGACGTACGGATTATTCGCTCTCACTACAATTAATATATCTTGCTTTTTTTAATCCCATCTAAATTAATAGGACTCTAATGCACTATCTACCAGATGACTGGATTCAGCAAAAATAATACAGGCAGATGTACCAACTGAGAAACTTCAAGAGAAATTGGACAGTAATAGTACATGAAGGCGTGTCTGTATCTGTTTACAATATAAAATTTGAAGTAAATTCAAAATATCAAAGATCATTTGAAAACAAGAATTGAAGCCCGCCCCCAGGCTTTAAATCATCTAAACATGTTATTTAAATTAGGGTAATAACAAAAAAATTAGGAAAATAAGTCACTTAAATTCAATCAGCTTTAAGAAAGAAACGGTGAATCAAATGATAATTTTCTTGAATCACCTTGCTCATGTGTTTACTGAAATGGCCAAAAATTGGTTTCTCTCCTTCCTGCAAGAAAATGCTTATTTGCTAATTTTAGTTTTTTAAAAAGGACAACCAGCTTTTAATTAAAACAGTTTAATATGTAATATTTTAATTAAACAATTTAAAATAGCATAAAAAACAGTTTTTACTTTACTCACTAAGGATTTGCTAAAAACAGCAGACATGAATTTTAAAAATAAAAATCTCAAAAAATAAATTTTGCATGAAATAATTAAGCTTCTTTCAAAAATTGCAAAGATATTCTCCAAACTTCTACAGTATACTTTTCTGCAAGTAAAACTACCTCAATACTACACATTTCAATGCAGACTATTTACAATATGATAATTATATTGAGGATATTTATATAGAAGTTTGTCACATACCCCTTTAAGACCGGACGTATTTTTTAACGAATTGTTTAAATGCCAACTACAACTCAAAAATGGACGATATCTGCCATCCAATCAGAAAAATAGATCTATAGAAATTCTAGAAACAAGAAAAATCATTTGTTCTGGCATTTATTGTATATAACTAACCAGGAAGAGAAATATAAGCTAAAGCCTAACCCGCACGATCGTACGGGTTCGGTCTTAAAGGGCTATAGAAATACTACTTAATAAAAAAAAAAATATATAAATTTCAATAAACAATAGCCAATTTCAAATACAGAATGGACAAAGGTTTTTAGCATTGTTGAGTACTCGCAATAATTCCTTTGAAAGCAGTGAAATTATATTGTATCATTATTAAAAATGCTTCTTAAAATATAATATACAGTGCACAAGGAATTCAGTAGATACACTGCTAATCTTCACAATCAGTTACATATTTAATGCATAACCATGGGTTGATCCACGCGAAATTCCATTTTATAAAAACGGCCCCTTCACAAAATTCCACTTCATAAAAACGGCCCTTTACAAAATTCAAATTCGTAAAAATGGCCCTTTTACAAAATTTCATTTTATAAAAATGATCCCTTTTTAAAATTTTTCCACGGCCAAACTATTCTCAAAAATTTTGCCCAGTATTAGGTATCCTTACTTTTCTATATCAAATCTATTTTTAAAATAAAGATGCATTTCTGCATATATAAGTGGCTTTTTTTAACAGAAAGTTCCAATGTTTCAACATACTTTAAACAATAAACCACTATTATTTTTTTTAATCTGATTTCTTTTTTAAAAGTTTTTGAATGAGGCATTGCGCAAAAATATATATACGAGTATTTTTTTTTTTTCAGTATTACTTCAAATTACTGCTAAAATTGAAGTTTTTATATGATAAAAAAAATTTTCACAAAAATCTTTATTTTTCACAAAAATGGACCCATAAAAAAAAAAAAAAAATTGTATTGACCCCTGATAACAGAAAATGAGCAAAGAATCCCATGCAGATAAAAGAGCCTCTTTAATTTAAACTCTCTTTTCCCTCTTTTTTTTACTGATCAGATCAATAAATGACAAAAAGATTTAACAGAATTACACAATAAAAATCACAACATACAGAATTTGGATTCATTATGTTCTGTCACAGATGGACTCATTTTGTAATATTCGGGTTTTTTTTTTTTTTTAAATCTGTCATTAATGTAAGTTGTAACAGTTAAAAACATATAGAAAAGACAGTAACCCAAAATAACCAACTAACAGCAAAAAACCCCAGGAATAAAAAAGCTAAAAGAGTATAATTCTACAACTTTTAAATAGAACTTTAAGATTAGCTTAGTTATTCATTTCTTTGTTAATTTTTGTTACAGTTAACTGATAATAACTAGTTAGAAAAGACATTTTAAAATAAATTCTGATATGCTTTGAAAATCAATTTTCTCATGGAAATCAATGAAATTTGTTCAACATTTTTACAGAACTATCAGAAGTTAAAACATTACACTGCAAGCATAATATAATATGCCAGATAAATTTTTAAAATCACCAACAAATTCCATAGAAATTCCAACGCTATTGGAAATTTGAAAAGAAAATACCTTAGTAATCTAAAGTTCAGAAATGGATAGTTGATTCGCCTTTAATTCATTTTGATAAAATGAAAGATAAGAAATATCCAATACGAGATTAAAATTTCTTGAATAAAAATAAATTATGACAAACAACGTAACTATGCATTAACAAACTCGCAACACCTCGGAACATATTCAAAAATTTAACCATACAATGAACAATCAACTAGCGACTAAATGCAAAGTTTGACAATAAAAATATTCCAAATCCTGCGATTTTATATATATATATAAATAGGATATTACTACATCCCATTTTAAAGATTTAAAACAAAAAAAGGTATAAATGTGCAACATACAAATTACACAGGATTTTTAGGATTATATAGCTATTCTTTATTTTATATGTACAGTACATATACATTTTTCAATAAAAAAAATCTTGCCAACACAAAGAAGTTCTTAACCCAATAAATAAAAAATAATTACTTAAATATAGTGCCTTACAGAAGTACATAGGATATATATAAGATATAGTAAAAATAAACTTGGATACGAGTTAACAAAACAACAGCATATTTATTCATGCCTTTTCCAAGATTTAAATTCTAATGCCTAAATACCATGACAAACAAGGTTCGTAATACATCAAAATACCACTAATATACATATATATATATATAAGAAGATCACAAGTATATGATAAATTACTTTTAGTTTATTTGATAATGTCTATGAATGATTGACTACACAGGATTTATTACAACATAAAATATTTGAAAATAATTATTATATTAAGATTTTCATATTGCTTTAAATGCATTTCGGATAAAATAATTAGCACTCAGTCATTTGCAACACAATTATGGAAAATTCATTTATATGCAGCAATTTAATTAAAAAAATACCTTATAAAACCAGAAAATTACAACTCCTACAACTTCTCTAAACCAATTTTTAAATGAAATTCCAAATTCATTAATATAATATTTTTATAAATTATCTTTAACCAACAGATGCAGTGGTGCTCTATGGGAAATTATCGGAAGATGCATGCTCTGCACGTCGCGACTCCACCCACGCTTCAAAATAAAAATATCTCTCTAAAAGAACTACAAAGATGATAAAATTTTTACACTGAAAATACAAATTCATAAATTAATTAGAACAACCATAACAAAAATCAACGCTTACGATTGGCCTTATTAGTTTAACAACTTTCATCCAAATAGAAATACGAAAGTAAATCGATGATCGGCAACATCTGAAAATTACCGATATCAGAAATAAACTTACATTCGGAAACAATAATGACAAATTCAGCTGCCGTTCACGTATGAAATATCCGTTTCTGGATCAAACACTTATAAGAGTTCGATCGTGCAATAAATATTTATGAGCACGCCGCATGAAGGAGAAAAAAAAACAACAAACATAGACCGCTAGTCTTAGCATCAGATTTGGATACAGCGTACATAAAATATTAAACACAGTAGCATAGAAAACAAAATCGCAAAGAGTTGACACTTTACTTTTTAATATATTTAACAAGCAAAAACATTAATCAAATATTAAATAAAAGTCAACAGACAGAAAACTAAATATTACCTGCGCCCACTCCCAAATGAGCTACTTCGAGATCCGTTCGGTATCGCAGGGTGCGGTGACTTGACACCGTTGCCACTTTCATTTAAAGAAACTCTTCAGTACTTTCGGTTTTGGAATTTTATTCAGTCATAAGCATATAAAGTTGGCTCTCTCATGCTATAATAAGCAAACTCAACATGCTAACAGATATAAAAAAGATTTATTGAATAGATTTATTAACAATAAAAATGTCAACTAGCAAAGTTTAAAGTTGAAGCTCTTCGAGTTCACTAAATGTGATATTAGAAGCGCCATCTTGTGAGGAATAACAAAAGTAATAGATTCCAGATTCGTCGCAGGTTTTCTCTCACTTATGGACCCTAGCGTAGCTTTAAAACGAGCTGTTGATTAAATTAGCTCAAACTTCACTTTTCGACGATGTTAATATCTCCTTTAAATGTTTTTTTATCGAAAGCACTTCATAAAAAAATAATTTCATTTCCTTTCTTTAGTGTCTCAAGCATGCTTTATATCTATTAACTGCAACCTCACGGCATTCAGGGGATAACAGCCTATGCTGCTTTAAATCCCTTTATAAAACAAGTCAAGAACTATTCACTTCTCGAATATGAAGGGAGTATCATTTCTAAAGTACTAAAAAGTTATTGCTCACGGCAGACGAAAAGTTGTTTTAGATGTATAGAAACCGCAATTTGTTGAGCGTGTTGCAGTTCTGATCAGAAATATTACTATCATTTCTAAACGGAGACAGAGAATTACAGAAAAAAGTTTAAACAACAAATATGAGTATTGCAATTTCTTAAAACCAATCTACCAGCCAATAAAAGTTTTAGAATTAACTTCAGCTGTTCTGTAGTTATTTATTCCATAACTTGTGCAATTTCCTCCCCCCCCCCCTCAGATATATATGTCTAACAGCAAAATAACTTATGCTTTTCTTTTTTTATTTTCTCGTACACGAAGAGAAAGTTTTTAAATCGTAGTAAAAATTTGACCTTGAGATTTTAATGGATCTCCAGGTTAGACCTCCTTCAGGTCGAGGGGGGGAGGGAAACAATTTTTAGAGTTACGTTTGTCTGTTTCGAGTTGCCTATGAACGCAATAATTAAAAAATTTAGCAGTTTAGACGGATAAAACTTCGCATGCTGTCTAAAAATCAAAATTGTAGGAAGTCTGTCTGTTCGCTCATGTACGTGTGAACACTATAACTCAAAAATGCATTGAGTTATAGTGTTCGCATAGATGGAATTTTGCATGCTGCTTTATTGCTAGAATTACCCAGATAGCATGAACACTTGCAACAAGTTTGATTTTTCTTGATAATAGCTTGTCATGACAAACTTTATGTGGCAACTTTGCAGCAAACTTCCTGCCAAGTAACAAAGCATAATCGACCAACCCACTTTCAAAACAAGTTTGCTGTGAAGTTGTTATAACAAACTTCACACCACGATTGCAAAACAAGTTTGCTGCAAAGATGATACAGCACACTTATAGTTAATCTTTGTCTCTGTTTTAAAAAACATCCGATTTTTAATAGCATCTCCTAGACCGTCCTTCTTTTTATTAATTCAATAAATCGATGATAATTTGTAAAAAACTAACTTTTTTATTAAAAAAATTTTGAAAAATTTTCCATCTTGTTACTAAATATAGAACTCGCACTTTGAAGAAAACTATATATCGCCTTTTTCTTAATGTTGAAATTTTAACGTTCAGAAACAAAATTAAATCAGTCAATAATTGTTGAAAAATAATAACTTACATTTTGTCCCATATTTTTAAAAGTAATAAATTTTGAACCCTAATTTCATAATTTATTCTACTAGCAAAACATAGTTATTAGCGAAAATCGCTCTCTCCTTGACTTCAAATCATATTCTCAACACAAAATTTAAAAAATTAATGAAATCAAGAAAACAGTTTAAAATAAATCGCCACGATCTATTAGCGCAATCTATCGTCTCCTCTCAGAGACTAGCTGGCTGATTGGTTAGGAAGGCAGGTTTGGGAAGCGAAATGTCGGGGGTTCGAATCCGAGGTTATCTTTGTACTCTCTTTTTGCTACAGTTTGCAATGAGTTTGACACGGCAAGCTTGTGACAATTTGACACGTGATGACTAACTCGTTTTCGGTAACTTTTTTGAAGCTTGCACTCTTGCCGTGTCAAATTTATTGCAAGCTTGGAGATTTGCAAAGCAAGATTGCTGCAACTTTGCTGCAAACTAAAATTGCTATCTGGGATAGGTCTGTATGAAATTTGGGACTAAAAAATGTCTCATGGAATTTAAAATAATAAAATAATTTTCAATCACATTCGCTAACGACGTTTATTATAGTTAGGAAAATCTTCTTGTTCTGCGAAATTTCCACTCGTATAAAAAGAGTTCTTAAAACTGCTTCTCGAAAGCAGCTCAGAATTATTCGAAAAATCGGTAAATGTGTACGACGTATAAATAAGTTTAATTTAGTTATATTAACGTCCCATTTTAAAGCAACACGAGGGCTATATAGGGGCGGACCTCGTAATTTTGAAGCTCGGTCAAATGACGAGTACGACATCTGAGCTGGCATAAATAAGGAAAAGCAGTGTTGTTGTAGTTGCAGAGCTAAGAAATCATCCTCTTTTTTGCCACTCTAATTGTTTCTCCGGTTAGACTGAACGAGCATTTGGCTGACTTGTTTGGTTTGCAGTGGTGGCGCCAGAGGAGAATGAAGGGCTCTTCCCCCCAGTCGGGGAAAATTTTTGTACTGGGTATTCAACGGTAAGCCACAAAGAACATTACCCCGCCCTCCCTAAGCATCCGGGTAAACTATTGAATGACCTGCTGCCGCAACAGATAGTCAGGCATTGTGGTTCCTGCATGATAGCCCCCATTACAAGCGGCTCTTGCAAAACCCCCCGTTTTACCGGGGTACGACCTGTCATCCGAAGTGGGCCCAATGAGCCACACCACCCTTATTGTGGCATCGGGTTGACGAGAGCCTGCTTACTTATATGGCAGCCTCTCATCCGCGAACACGCGGTGTCCCCCTCCCGATGGGGGGTATTCAACGGTAGTTGATAAATAATAATCTGGCGAAAATTTGAGACCAATTTCATTACACTCGTCCCCCCGTACAGCAGGTCGGGCAAACTCTAGCGGCATTCCTGTTGGTTTGCCTTCCTCTCTCCGAGCCAGCTCGTCTCTCCTTAGCTACCTCTGCTAGGATCGGTGAAATTCAATGTTAGGTCAAATATTTTTACTTAGAGTTAAATGTACGAAAGATTTTGAAGCACCATAAATATGAATCAGTGTTCCATTTTTCTTGGGGAATCATGGTGAATAAACTAATTAATACTTCATTACTCATTTGTTTTACTTCTAAAGTACAATCATTTGTATCTGTACTTTATATACATATAGGAAATATTGTTATGATCACGGCCTGAGCCGCCCATTTCTATAGGAATTCGGGTTGTATGGGAAATAATCCCGGTTAGAGCAACCCAATTTTCATAGGGAAAAACTCGATTTCAGCCTAAGCCAATATAAGTTGTAGAAAGAGCATTATCTTATGGGCACTCTAGGGTAAATGCACCAAAGATAAAGGATGAGAAACAGGAGTTAAAAGCTAAAGTATTTATTTATTAAAGCATAATATGAAATGAGAAAAGTATTTACACAGGTATTACTTACATTTTAGACAAGAGGTATTTAGGGTTTGTTACTTACATAAGATATCGACTTACACCTCGTTTAAACCTTATTTAACAACTAACAGCCATCGCCCATCGCCGCCGTGCTGACAGGGACGAGACCCCTGTAGCTGCCTACACGCTCCCATTTGCCGCATGTCTGGTCCGTTGGATTTCAAAAAGTCATCTTCCCCTGATTAAAACATTACACTGGGTTTTTAATGGAGAGCTACGCATCACGTGATTACCGTGAGAAAGCGCGTGATCGTTATCATTCTATAACTTTCTGCTGACAACAATATACAAATGCGCTTGTACGGTAAGTAAAAGACTATTATTAGGAAGGAATTAAACATACTCTTTTAAGCTAGAAGGGAAAAATACAATTCCTACATGCATGTAATGAATAATTTCTAAAATTCAATTGTAAAATAAAATTATAAGCATTTAATCTAATCCAAAAAAAGCCTACAAGCTTTTCCTTTCTACCACACTCCAAAGTGACCACTCTTCGACCACTTTGTGTGATGATTTTGCTTGTTTAGACCCTCACCACCACCGCAAAATAAAAAAAATAAAAAATGAGTTTGATGAATTCAGTGAACTGTCGGTAACGTCGAAGTTTTTAAAGTTAAGTCTACGGAACTTCGTTTTCAACAAAGCCGTTTAAGAGAAAAGAGCTTCAAAACGACATTCGTATCAACCCAATATCATCATTAAAGACAGTTACAGACAGTTACAGTTAAAGACAGACAGCGTAACTAAACGCGTACATATTAAGCCATCAGCAACATTAAGTATAGTCAAATGTTTCTAAGCTACATTTAAATCAAATGGATATAAATAAATCAAAAAAATTCTTAAGATTCAAAAGGCTTGCCAGTTTGACTGTTGTTTTCTTTTCAAAACATAGAAGAGAATTAAACTGAGGACAGTTTGGCTGGACAACGTAGATCCGATGCGACAGTGTGTCCCCAGTTGTCAATATAAAGCCATATCTGAGTTTAATGCCTGGAATCTATGAACACTATATGCCATCAGAGACTTGCACTTTCAAGTTGAATGGAGCAGTGTCCACAACAGGCCAGAATATAAAGGTCATACTAGAAACATTTCAAATTTATTCTCAGTTTGAAGAACTATCAGCATCGAGTCATTACCCAGATAGCAATTTTAGTTTGCAACAAAATTGCAGCAAACTTGCACTGCAAATCTGCAAGCTTGCAGCAAGGATGACACGACAAGAGTGCAAGTGTGAAACAAGCTTGCTGCAAGTTAACGCAAGCTTCGAAGTCACCACGCGACGAACTTGCAGCAAGCCTGCCACGTCAAACTCATTGCAAACACAGCAGAAACAGAGCACGAACACAACCTCGGATTGGAGCTCGCGACCTAGCGCTTGCTAGCATAACGCTCTAAACCCCTCAGCCAGCTAGACTGCGAGAGTAGAAGATAGATTGTGCTAATACATCGTGCATCTACGATTTATTTTGATACTATTTATTTTAAACTCTTTTCTTGATTTCATTAATTTTTTAAATTTTATGTTGAGAACATGATTTGAAATCAAAGAGAGAGCTATTTTCGCTAATAACTACGGTTTGCTAGTAGAATAAATTATGAAATTAGGTTTCAAAAGTAATTACTTTTAAAATGGGACAAAATGTAAGTTATTATTTTTCAACAAACATTGACTGTTTTTTAGGTTTAATTTTGTTTATAAACGTTAAAATTTCAACATTAAGAAAAAGGCGATATAGTTTTCTTTAAAGTGCGAGTTCTATATTTAGTAAAAAGATGGAAAATGTTTCAAAATTTTTTTATAAAAAAGTTAGTCTTTTCACAAATTATCATTGATTTATTGAATTAATAAAAAGAAGGACGGTCTAGGAGATGCTATTAAAAATCGGATGTTTTTTTAAAACAGAGACAAAGATAATTATCTCTTTGTGCTATCATCTTTGCATCAAGCTTGTTTTGCAAACTCACAGCAAGCTTGCATTGCAAGGAGGGGTGGCGTTAGTTGTCACGGCGAACTTGTGGCAAACTTGTTTTGCAAGCGAGGGTGGCGATTCTGTATTGTTAGTTTGCCACAAGTTCACTTCAAGCTTAACGCGTCAAATTTGCCATGACAAGGTAATATCAAGTAAAAATCAAACTTGTTGCAAACGTACGTGCTATCTGGTTAATACCTGAAACACATCCATGAACTAAACAGTAGCATGTCTTTGGCATCATTTACGTCTGAATAGCACCATTTCGATTCAGGTATATTAAAGTTCGCTCTTCAGGGACAAGTCCACCGTCATCTTGGATCACTTCATCTTAATTCTGGCGAAGAGCGCCGCTTTGCTCACATTTTGGTCCTGGACTATGAAGAGGCGGCAAATCAAATGCAATTTTTAAATGAGAAAGTTCCAAAACACCATTTGAATAAAATTTAACAAATTTTACATCAATCAAATCTTTCTCAAACGAGAATTGCTAAGCTGAATCGTTACTAACAGATTCCTGATTTGGGCAGCTTTGTGAGTTGAGCAACCAAATTCTTGCCAATTAAAATATTTGCATCCGTTCTTTTTTCAGATATTTTATGTTGGGTTAGAGTTCGTTCGGTTCCGACTCTTGCTCGTTGTGAGAGCTCTCTCTCTTTTGCTTGCTTTTGTTGCGGCCATTCCATATACAGTAGATCTCTCTTATCCGGCAACAACGGACCCTCACCAGTGCAAGAAAAGAGATTTTTCCTGATAATTGAACTGAAATTGCAGCATGTGAAATCAGTCTTTCGTGTTTTTCGATTTATCTGCCACAATTAAATCAATAATAGCGAAGCTCGTACAGATTATTTAAAATGAATGCACATAGACGCAATTGTACACTTCAGTAAAACAAAATTGAAACAACATCTTAAAATAACCGTACATATTATTACAGGAAAATTGCGCATTGCATAGTATGATGATAGATAATTTCGAATATTTGCCTGCTTACAAGATTTTGTCGACAGAGTTTAAAAATTCAATGCTTATGCGATGAAGTGTTGATAGACAAACGAATTAGAATTAGAATTATTAGTTGATAGACAAGCTATTAGAATTAGAATTATTAGTTGATAGACGAGCGAATTAGAATTAGAATCATTAGTTGATTGACGAACGAATTAGAATTATTAGTTGATAGACGAACGAATTAGAATTATTAGTTGATAGACG
>BGPR01015067.1:15461-27086 GCA_013235015.1 Araneus ventricosus
ATTATTAGTTGATAGACGAACGAATTAGAATTATTAGTTGATAGACGGACGAATTAGAATTAGATAGACGAATGAATTATAATTAGAATTATTAGTTGATAGACGATGGAATTTTTATGAAAGTTTGCAATCCTTCATCTGTTTCTTTCCATGCAACTTTCTCGGTCTGCGTGTCGCCTTCATTTTCATTATCTACCTATTCATCTTCGTCTTTCTCCTTCTGCAGTAAATGTTGGATTATTTTTATCTAGAGAATGGATCATGGGGAACAGAATTATCAACCACCCAAGCCTGAACTTTCTCCTCACTAACCCATTAGATTTTTTTTATCTCATTGGCCTGAATTTCGAGTTTAAATTTATACCTTCAAGAGTGACGTTATTTTGCTATTGCCGTTTAATTGGGCACTGGATACAGAAGACTTTACTGTACATATAATTTGAATAATAAATTATTGATCAACTCATTTGTCATGGTCCCGGAAGCAAGGAATAGCATGTAACATTTTATGGTATATGTCAGTTTCCTTCATGCCTATATGAATAGAAACATTGAGCGTAACGTTGAATTCTGGCCTATTTTATCATGGTTGAAGGAGGAAGGCACGTCTAGAGACAAGAAAGCTTGGAGAGGTTACCCAGTGCACTGTGCGCATTACTAAATTTCTTTCAGTCAAGCCAGTGATGAGTGGGTGTAGTCGAAGCACACGGCCGCAATGGACCACAATCTCCGAACTTAACAAATAGAGTAAAATTTTACCTAATACCGTGCTTTTACCTGATATAAAAAGAAATTAGTATTACCGCGCGAGACTGAAATAAAAGTATCATTAGTTATTGAATTTACAGAAGCCTTTCACTCGTGCACTCATTGATTCTCCTGTTGCTAATTTCATTCACACAACTATACATACACAAAAAAGAAGGAAAAACAAATTTGTTAGTAACAGAACAAATTTGTTAGTAAACGTAAAACACTTGTATAGAACGCTCTGTGTTTTACTTACAAATATATATGTTACTGTCAATGTGGGTAATCGGTTATTATGCATAATAATCGGATCTTTAAGCGGTTATTATGCATAATAGCCGGATTTTTTATGCGGTTATTATGCACAATGACCGGTTTTATGCATAATTACCATGGTTATTATATAAAATATCCGACTATCCTCATTGACCGTGACATATACACATCAAAAGTAATTTTAAAATTTACTCTGTCTTTTCTTGTCATTTACTTAATGATGCCCTTTTAGGAATTTAATTCTTTAAAGCATGCTTTGCGATGAAATTAACGAAACCCATTCTTTCGTTTCTCGTCCCGGATTTATACCAGTGGCCCGTGTTTCGAGATATGAATTAAAAAATATTTTACCTCAGTCTAGTTTCAATTATATGTTATAGAAATATCTAATTGTTGATGACGAATACTTTCTTAACCCTAAAGTAGGGGTGGCGGTTATTGCAAAAACCGGTTTTTTTCACCTCCGGTTTAACCTGGCAGTTAAAACCGCTCAAAATAACCGGTTTTTGAAAAAGACGGTTTTCGGTTTTTTTAAAAAAAAGCAACGTTTGTGAACAGAATTTTTTATTAATAATAATATACATTAAGTAAGAATTAATGCAATAATTAATTAATGTAATAAGTAATGATTATAAATAAGTAATTAATACAATATGTAATAATAATAAATGAGTAATTATTGCAACAAGTATTATAGACACAATTTTTTATTAACATTGTTTTCACAAGAAATTAATTCATTGGCCGGTATTTATCAGCTAATCTGCTCATAAAGACTCTTTCAGCAATGTGTTGATCCATGAGTCGACACCACTCATCGGAAACAACAACAACAGATACTAATCTTTCGGAAGCCACAGAACTCCAGACTATAGATAAATATTTTTTTTGTCTACAGAAAACAGCCGCTATTTGTAGACAAAAATTTTTTATTAGTGTCGTTTTTGCAGGAAATCAATCCATTGGCCAATATTTATCTGTTCATAAAGACACTTTCAGTAATCCGCCAACCAACAAAGACCTCGAGGAAACGGTTGCCGGTGATTGGGCTAAGATGATGACATTCAAAGCTTTATAACTTGGTAAATTTTAGTCTAGTCGAACCTAAATTCGAGCCGATCTTCCGACCCGGTTTTTTGATAAAAAAAAAAAAGCCGGTTTAAACCGGGCAAAAAAAAAAAAAAAGCTGTTAACCGAAACAAAAACCGGTAGGTTTTTCCCCTTCCTACTCTAAAATCAACTTTTATAAGCTCTTTGTGTAATATGTGTATAAGTGAATATTGTACAGAATTGCTAGTTTTCTGCTTAATCTTTAATTAATATATGTTTCCATAATCTACTAATTATTAAATGCAAAATTCAGAAGAGGCAACAAAACAATATTTGTTCAGAAATATTTATCTGTGATAGTTAATAATATGAGTTTTAAAGTTAGTATAAAACAAAATATCAAAAAATGGGACGTGAAAGTTGTTACCTTGGGAAATCTTCCTTCACCATATGTCTTCAGAATATTCAGATATGCTTGTTTCTTATAGGACCTGATGATATCTCTTATATTCTGTGTTTTCTGATGAGTACAATAAAAATTGCAGCTAATATATTTACATTTTTATACACTTTCATTTAACTTGACTAATTTCTTGTTTGTGAAAATGGAATTTCGGTATCGATTTTTCACTCTCTTCTTGATATGCTAGAGTTTTAAAATTTTGTACATTTATTTCTTCTCGATGGCTTTGCGCTATTTAAATATGTTCAGAAATTGGTTATCAATTAACCGATTAACTGAATTAAATTTTGTATATATACGAGTGGAGTCACTTGGAAGTGAATTTCAGAAAAAAAATTGATTACTAGATTCCATAATATTTATAATTGTTAATTCTAAATTAAAGACTAAAGGGGAAAAAGAAATAAAAAGCCAACATTTGTACTTTTTAGTATAGTAATAAAGATGTTTTTAAATTTTTTTATTAAATTTATTTAACTAATTCTAAATAAACCTAATCATATTATTTATGGCTTCGGATTTTATTTTTCAAATTTCATTCACAGGTCTCTTTCATTGATAAAAATATCGACGGAAAAGCTAAAGGCGAGTAGACATTTTGAAACTACGCCAAGTTTCCAGACAGGAAATCTTTCTTAAAGACGAAAAAAAGTTCGCACGCCCCCCTTCAAAATCTTAATAAATCTTTGTGAACGAACTTCCGGAGATATACCTTTCAGCTCTTCGACTACTTTTTAATCAAGGTATCTTTCACTGAAAACGTCGTATGTTATACTGCCATTTTTATCTCACGTGCCATGATCAAAAGTAACACATTTGAATATCTTTTGAAATATATTTTTAACTAGCAGAACACTTGGTGTTGCCCAATCTTTTCTTATCAAAACTTTGTGGGAGACAGGGAAAAGAGCAAAGTTGTATAAATAGCACAGTGCTGTTTGATAATATTTTATTCGCGAAATAGTGATCAAATTCAAATAAAAAAAATTCACAAAATATGAGTGCAATAATTTTCTTCGATTTGATTGTGCAGTTTATTGTATTTCATATCATTCCTACACTGTTAGGTCCATTTTGGGGCATCTTTCCTTTTAAGGGACCCTGAACATAAACATTTCACACCATTTGCTAAACGTTTATCAATATCTCCTCCACCCAAAACAAAAGGGGGTGACTTAGGACTCATTACCATTACAGCATTTTTAGTTGATCAACGAGGAACATGCTTGCTAAATTTCATCAAAATTGCTGCACCCATATTTACAAACATCCCTAGATGCTTTAGAGGTAGTTATCATCCTAAAAGGGTCTTTAGAGAAGATTTAATTCAACCTCCACCATATTTTTAATTCGACGAGTTGCAACATGGGTATCAAATTTTATGTAGATCGGTCCATTTGTTATTTGCATTTAAATGACTCGCCCCACTCTACCAAGAAGGGAGTGGGCTGGGGCTGATTTATCCCTTCAGCATTTAAATGACTCGCCCCACTCTACCAAGAAGGGAGTGGGCTGGGGCTGATTTATCCCTTCAGAAATTAAATGACTCACCCCACTCTACCAGAAGGGAGTGGGCTGGGGCTGATTTACCCCTTCAGCATTTAAATGACTCACTCCACTCTACCAAGAAGGGAGTGGGCTGGGGCTGATTTACCCCTTCAGCATTTAAATGACTCACCCCAGCCCCTCCTACCAAGAGGGAGGTGGATGGGGCTGATTACCCCTTCAACATTTAAATGACTCAGCCCCTCTACCAAGAAGAGTGGGTCGATAATTTACCCTTCAGCATTTAATGACTCCCACTCTACCAAGAGGGAGTGGCGATTTACCCTTCAGCATTAAAATGACTCTTAGTTCTACCAAGAGGAGTGGGATGGGGCTGGTTACCCCTTCAGCATTTAAAATGACTCGCCCACTCTACCAAGAAGGATTGGATGGGGCTTACCCTTCAGCATTTAAATGACTCGACCCACTTACCAAGAAGGAGTGGGATGGGGCTGATTACCCCTTCAGCATTTAATGACTCCTCCACTCTCAAGAAGGAGTGGGCTGGGCTGATTTAACCTTCAGCATTTAAGTAACTCACCCCATTGCACCAGAAGGAGTGGATGGGGCTGATTACCTTCAGCATTTAAATGACTCCACTCTACCAAGAAGGGTGGGATGGGGCAGTTACCTTCAGCATTTAATGACTCCCCACTTACCAAGAAGGGAGTGGGATGGGGCTGATTACCCCTTCAGCATTTAAATGACACTCACTCACCAGAAGGGATGGGCTGGGCCCTGATTTACCCTTCTTCAGCATTTAAATGACTCACCCCATTCTACCAAGAGGAGTGGGATGGGGCTGATTTCCTTCAGCATTTAGTAAGACTCGCCCCACTCTACCAGAAGGGAGTGGGATGGGGCTGATTTAGCCCCTTAGCATTTAAATGACTGCCCTTCACTCACCAAGAAGGGGAGTGGGATGGGCTGTACCCCTTCAGCATTTAAATGACTCGCCCCACTCTACCAAGAAGGGAGTGGGATGGCTGATGTCCCATCCCTTCAGCATTTAAATGACTCGCCCCACTCTACCAAGAGGGAGTGGGCTGGGGTTGATTTACCCCTTCAGCATTTTTAGGTTGTCAAGAGAAACATGTGCACCAAACTTCATCAAAATCGTTCCAGCCGTTCGGCAGTGACGCTGGAACGAACATACCTATGAGTTTTATGGAGATTCGAAAATCCATCTTTTATTTCTAAGATAATATTTAATTTTAAAGTTTATCAAAACATTTTACGATGAATCAGGGGATTCTATATTCCAGAACGGTACATAAAAGAGGACCGTATTCCAAAACCCCAGGTTTATCAAACTAGCTAGCCCTGTTGCTATATATTAGTGGAGGGGCTGGGGCAGTCGACTCCCTACTTTTCTGCGAAAAATTAAATTTATATTTCTTTTTAGCTGTTTAAAACTAGGAATCATAAAAAAAAAATGTAACTGGAAATACCTAATTTCATCTTTAAATTTTATTTATTTACCCTATACTCAGGTATTTTCAGGTATCAGTAAATTGTTTGCCTCGCCTTTTTCACGACTATCACCACCACTGATGTATTCGACTCTGGCCGTGTCGGCATGCATCTTAACTCTTCGACCAGAATTTAAGATTTTTAGATACAACTTAAAATTTTGTGCCCTACGAAGTCTTCTAATATAGTATATTTCACAAGTTTGTTCGTCTAAATCAGTGGTTCCCAATCTTTATTTCCTCGCGTACCCCTTGATTAATATTTATATTTTCGCGTTCCCCTACTGTCACAGCCTCCCCACTAACTTTCCGTTTACTCAAAGGTTTTACTAATGATGTTAAGGGTTTAGGTTGAGCTAAGAGTCAACTGACTCGAGTTAATAATATTTGCAGGACTTTTTTTTTATTTTACATTTATTTCATTTTACAATAGATTTGTAAACAATTTAACGCTTATAACTTTCAAGTTAGCAACATCTTTATTTGCGCGACTGTTATGTTAACGCGGGAGTGGTCTCCTCTAAACTTTCCTATACTTCTCGAAAAGGTGCTGTTTCCCCTCCCCGCGTGGATAAAAAAATTCGAACCTATTATAACCCAGGATCCAATGACTATCAGAAGGTTATGTTAGAGATTATAGTGATTGTAAAATATCTACGTAAAGAATCAAATTTAAAGAGATGCGTAGCGACTTTCCGCTCTTGCCCTCAAGGACAAACTGACGTAATTTCCCTAGCTTCGCGCGTGAACAGAAGATAGCTTCACATCGCATGCGCGTGGAATTTGAAACCAATCCGTTAATACAGACAGACAGACAGATTTGGCCCAAAATTTTATACGGACTTACATTCATGACGATAAAACTGTTACCAAATTTTATCCATCTAGCTATTCAAGTTTTGAGTTATAGTGTTCGCATGACTGGACAGCTACAGACAGACTTCCGTTGGGATTTTGTCCAAAATTGGAAAGAAACCTACAAATTATGTTTAAGACCACATACCAAATTTCATCCCCGTAGCTCTAATAGTTTTCGAGTTATCGTGTTCACAGACAGACATGATTCCAGAATTGTGTTTCGGACTCAGGGAGGTCTATAACGTGGAGATTCGTCAAAATCTCGAGTTCAATTTTTTGACGATTACAATACTTTCTCTTCGTATGCTTCGTATACGAGAAAGTAAAATGCAAGTTAAAAAAAAAAAAATTTAGTGAGTTACTAGGTTCCTCAGTTTTGTTGTTTGTTTTCGTTTAGGTTATCCTAAGCATATTTACTTTAAAATAAAAATACTTGGAGGCCAGGGCTCAGTGGTAAAGGATTTTTTAATACATTGAAATAAAATTGTGTTTTTTGAAATAGAGTTTCCATGACGAATTCTACAATAGTATTAGTTCAACAAGAATTAAACCAGTATTATAATTATTTCGTTTTAACATATAAGATAGCTAAAATACACTCCGTAATAATCCAGCTTTTCAAGTGGTATGTTATTAAATAGCAAGTATTAGCTTGGAGAAACAAAATTCTGTAACTTTTTTAATTCCTTATGTTTCTTTGTTTCCTTCATTTACCAACCTTGATTTCGCGACCTCAACTAGTCCTTCACGTACCCCCAGGGGTAGCAATTCCAGGTTGGAACCTCTGGCTAAATCAAAGATCAAAACAATTTTCGTATTTTTAGCCATCTAATTTTTTACTATCTTCCTGAAGAAAGGATAGAATAAACGAAACAAAACCGAATTCGCAGTTTTGGTTTAGATTGTGAGCTGTGAAGTCGAAAATAAGTCAATTTCATCCAGATCTAATAGAAAGATGAATTTTCAGGCCAGGTTCAGAGCTTCAAATGTATATAATAATTCAGAGTGTTGTCTTCGGCGTTTGACTGAAACTCAGCAATTTAGTATTTCCATAGCTATGATCCAAAACAAAACATTTATCACAAAATAAAATCATCAAATAGTCAAAATAAGTTAACTTCACTGTATTTCTTTTCTACTCTTAATTAATTTATCATTTGATGTAAAATGGAAATCTTTCAGGAAGGGTGGATGAACATCGAGTTGGGGCGATCCCATAAAATAGCCCTTTTAGTCATCCGATATTTCACGTCTGAAATTTTCCTGTGTGTTCACATAAAGATCCTCAAATGCCAATTCCATCGATTCTGAGTAAGATCTTGTTAAGATCTCACATATGATGACAATTCCATCAATTCTAAGGATCTTGTTAAACGTCTCAAATAAGTTGACAATTCCATCGATTCTAATAGGATCTTTTAAAGAGCCTCAAATATGATAATAATTCCATCAATTCTAGGTAAGATCTTTTTTAAAGAGCCTCAAATATGAGTAAAATTCCATCGATTCTGAGTAAGATCTTTTTAAAGAGCCTCCAAATATGATGACAATTCCATCGATTCTGAGTAAGATCTTTTAAGAGCCATCAAAATGATAGACAACTTAATTCCATCGATTCTGAGTAAGATCTTTTAAAGAACCTCAAAATACCAATGAAGATTACACATCGATTCTGAAGGAGATCTTGTTAAAGAGCCTCAAATATAACAATTCCATCGATTCTGAGTAGGATCTTGTTAAGAGCCTCAAATAGAATGACAATTCCATCGATTCTGAGTAGGATCTTGTTAAAGAGCCTCAAATGCAATGACAATTCCACCGATTCTGAGTAGGATCTTGTTAAACGGTCTCAAATCAGATGACAATTCCATCGATTCTGAGTAGGATCTTGTTAAAGAGCCTTGAATATGATGACAATCCCATCGATTCTGAGTAGGATCTTGTTACAAGAGCCTCAAATAGGATGATTAATTCCATCGATTCTAGGTAAGATCTTGTTAAAGATCCTCAAATAGGATGACTATTCCATCGATTCTGAGTAGGATCTTTTAAATAGCATCAAATAGGGGGACAATTCCATCGATTCTGAGTAGGATCTTGTTGAGAACTTCAGCATCAGAATAGCATATGAGAAATATTTTTTCCCTCAGTGTTCGCCAATTATTGTATGTCGACGGTTTAAGCTGATTAGAGATGGGAAAAACCACTGGGGTCTTAACCGAAAAACTGGTTTTTGGTTTCGGATTTTTTTTTCGTCACTTTTCTGTAGTTATAATGGTTATTTTTTCTAAATCCAATAACAGAATTAAAAGCCGGATCGGAAGATAGGCTCGATTTTAGGTTCGATTGAGACTAAAATTTACAAGTTATGAAAGCTTTGAATTCTCTTAGGCCAACCAACAACAACGCTTCCTCGAGGTGTCTGTTACTTTTTGTCTGGCGGATTACAAGAGTCTTTTGAACAGATATTGCCCAATGGATTGATTTCATATAAAAGAATGTAAGAAAAATTTGTCTATAAACGGCGTTTATATTATTGCAAAAGGTCTTCCTAGGTGTATGGTGTAAACGTCCAACGCAGGATAATGGAGAATATGTTTATTCACAAATATACAGGAAAAAACATTAGCACAGGTACAGGAAACAATGATTTCTTGCACAGATTGCAAATGTAAATGACAACAATTCACAGGTAATGAACGTTCAGCATTTGACTTTACAGACGGTGGCAAATAACTAGTAACGACAATAACTACTTTCCAATGGCGCTCAAGCTCACCAGCTTAGGCCACTGCCCGGAAGAAACTCTCAAGTCGTTCCCAATGGATCGGACTCCCTACCACTCGGCGTCTAACAGCTGAGCTAGATCGCACGGCGGATGGAACTCCAGAGACGTTCGCTCTCCCAGGCGATTCCAGTCAGACAAATCAGTCAGACACTTCTCTGATCTAGGCGCCGTCCTTAAATATTCTCTCCGACAAGTCGTGACGTCGTAGGTGTTTTCTCGTGTATTCCTCCTGTAGAAATATCGAGAAAAGGGTTTGCATTTTCGGGAATCATCTATTTTGTCGCCAAGGTCAGCCGTTGCCCTAAGAGTCCATGAGGGTCACTCCATGCTAACCATCAGGAGAACTCTCATTACCATACGACTTTCATTGCTGGGAAGCGACTTTTCCCGTATTTGTAACAATATATATAAAAACCGGAAACCAGTTATTTCCCCAGTTATAACCGCCAGATTAAACCAGGGTGAGAAAATCTCAATAATCGAAATACATTTTCGCAATAACCACCATCCCTAAATTAATGTTGGCGTCAAATTTTGAGCAGTTATTGTAATTTGTTCCAAACAATATATTTTACAATAAATGTCTCAGTTTTCTTTCATTCTCTGTTCTTTTGACTTCATCTTTTCTGGACACTGCCAATCACTGTTCTACTTCCACAGTTGTGATCGACCAAGCATTGCATGATGATTCACTCTTCTTCAGATGATTTTACATCACCTCTTAAAGTTTTTTAGGGGTTTTAAAATATCTTATACTAGCAGTACGCGCCGGCGTTGCCCGTGGAATCAGGATTTCAAGAAATAAAAAAAAGCCCACATAGCAATTGCATAAATGAAAGTTTTAAAACTAAATCAAAACCAAGAAATATATATATATTATTGAGTTGGTCCGCCTCCTTTTCCTCTCGACCGAGTACTTAAATCCAAATAATGTTATTACAATGTGATATTTATTACACCCGAGCAAAGTATGAAAGCCAAAGAAATAAGTTAAAACCGTCGCTTAAAAATAATAATCAGTCATGAGTAAATCATCATCTCCTCGCAGAACCTTGAAAATGGTCACCCTGCCCTTCAATAGTAATGCCCGCAACGTTCCGGAGACTGTCATGGGCAGGCTTGCTAGAAACATATCGTTCAACTACCAGGAAAAAGTTAATTTTAAAAACTAAAAAAAGATATTTTAACATTCTCGTTTAAATCCAAAGAACCGTTGCAGTTATAAGCTGAAAAATTGAAAATAATAGTGTTATTAGAAAGTCGGATGCAGCAAATTCAAAACAGAACCAACATTTAGGTGCAAAACTGACTGATTTTTAAAATTCTCAAAGATTCAGTAATTTAAGATAGAAATTCAAAACTAACTTCATTAGGAAATCGCGTGCTCTTTCCGATGGTCTTATTTTTTGTCATTACAATTATTTGAAACCATTCTAATGAAATTAGTGCGAAAAATCAACCAAAAAAACACAAAACAATTAAATAAAAAAAAATTCTAGATTAAAATTTAAAATTTCGGCTAGGGGTGCACTCTAGTCACCATTACGACTATCTTCTTAAATTTCGCGGCTGTAAGTGCTGATAGATTCGTCTGGATCCCATAGACACACACACACACGCACACACACGCACACAAACGCTGCCTTTTATAAGTATAGATTTTAGCTACTAACAGTACGCGCGGCGTTGCCAGAGTGGAGTCGGGTTTGAAATGCCCACAACGACAGAAACGTTTTGAAAACAAAATCAGAACAAAGATACACGATTTTCCCTTATTTTCCTCTCGACAATGACGCGAATAATGCGTCATCAGAAGGAATCGGATTCCAGAAATGCATCAGAATGAAAAGCATACGTCGCCTACTGCGAGAAAGCAACGATGCATTCTGGGATCGTCCGGAAAAACTCTCGCTTCAAAATCTAGCTAGCAAAAAAAAAATGTTTGAACTCAGGGGAAAATTCTTTTAAAAAAAAACGGAGATAAGATATTTTAACCGTTCTTGTTTTAAATCCGACAGAAACGTTCCAGTTACAAGCTGAAAAGTAAAATTATGGTTGTTAGAACGTCAGATGAGAGGAATTTGAAGAAATCCTTCAAAAATTACCATAAAAGTGACTATTTTTCAAAAATTTCTCGAATTCAGTAAATTACGTTTGAAGCTCAAAACAAACTTCATTAGAACGAAAATGTTTTGTTCTATCCGATGGTACATTGATTGTTTTCAACTATCACCAGAAAGATACCACGGCCGTAAACGACAAAATGACCCAAAATAACACAAAACATTAAGTAAAATATTAAGATTGAATTTTAAAATCCGGCTAAGTTCATTTCAGTCACCATTACGACCACCTGTGCAAAATTTCTTGGCTGTGAGTGCGATGGATTCGTCTGACATCGCGCTCAAGCACACAAACATTGG
>BGPR01015067.1:27111-37602 GCA_013235015.1 Araneus ventricosus
CTTTCTCTCTCTTGGACTTCAAATCATACTATCAGCTCAAAATTTAAAAATTAATGAAATCAAGAAAACAGTTTAAAATAAATCGTCACGTCTATTAGTGTAATCATCGTCTCCTCTCCGAGTCTAGCTGGCTGATTGGTATTAGAAAGGGCAGATTTAGGAAGCTGAGATGTCGGGGTCTGAATGAGGTTATCTTTGTAATCTCTTTTGCTAAAGTTTTATAATGGGTTTGTGCAGCGAAGCTTGTAAGGTGACGCGTGGTGACACGCGTTTGCGGTAACTCGTTCAAAGCTTGCACTTCATGCTCGTATCAAATTTATTGCAAGCTTGCAGATTTGCAAGCAAGTTTGTGCTACCGCTTTGCGAAACTAAAGGTCTATTCTGTCTCGGTGTATGGAGACGTCACTTTTCCGTTGTTAACGTCCGAAAAAAAGTGAATGCCCAACTAATCCGGCCGAATACGTATTTATCTGGGATTGGTTGTATGGGAATTGGGACAAAAATGTCTCATGGAATTTAAGTAATAAAATAGTTTTCAATCACATTCGATAACGACGTTTATTGTAGTTAGGAAAATCTTCTTGTTCTGCGAAATAGCTGCATAAAAGAGTTCTTAAACTTGCTTCTCGAATGCAGCTCAGAATTATTCGAAAAAATCCGGTAAATGTGTCAGACGTATAATAAGTTTAGTTTAGTTATATTAACGTCCCGTTTTGGAAGCAACATGGAAAGGCTATAAGGACGGATCTCTCGTAATGTCGTCCTCCGGTCAAATGACCGAGTACGACATCTACAATGAGCATAAATAAAGGAAAAAGTAGTGTTATAGCTGCAGAGCTGAAGAAATCATCCTCTTTTTTGCCCTCTCCTAAGCGTCTACTCGGGATTAGACTAACAGAGCATTTGGCTGACTTTTTTTGGTTTACGGTGGTGGCGCCCAAGAGAATGAAGGCAATAACTCCCCCCATCAGGGAAAAATTTTGATATCCCTCGAGGGAAAAAGTTTTTACTGAAGGTATTCAACGTGTAAGCCACACAAAAACATACCCCGCCCTCCTAAAGTATCCAGGTAAACCATTGAAAAGACCTGCCACCGCACAGATAGTTGTAGGCAGTGCTGGTTCCTGCATAATAGCCCATTACGAGGCGTAATGCCACCTGTTTACCGGGTACGATCCACATCCGAAGTGGGCCCAGAGCCACAATTCCACCATTATTGCGTTTCGGGCTTGACGAGAGCCTGCTTGTTATGCTTGATACGGCCCTCTCATCCGGAACAGTGGGTGGCCCCTCGATGGGGGGTATCGAGTAAGCTGTGATAAATAATAATCTGGCTAGAAAATTTAGGAAATTCTATTAGTCTCGTCCCCCCCGTACACATGGATGGCAAACTCAGCGCATTCTTTGGTTTGCTTCCTCTCTCCAGAACCAGCTCAATTCTCTCATAGCGATTACCTCAGGATCGGTGAAATTCACGTTAGGTCAAATATTTTACTTAGGAGTTAAATACTGAATTTACAGCTTCATAAATATGAATAGTGTTCCATTTTTCCTTGCGGAATCATGGTGAATGAACACTAATTAATACTTCATTTACCATTTGTTTATACATTAGGGCACAATCATATTGCTATCTTTTTTATATACATATAGGAAATATTGTTATGATGCAGCCTGAGCCGCTTTCTATAGAATTCAGGTTGTATGGAAAAACCAGTTAGAGCAACCCAATTTTCATAGGAAAACACTCGATTTCAAGCCCAAGCCAATATAAGTTGTAGAAAGAGCATTATCTTGTGGGCACCCTAGGGTAAATGCCAAGATAAAGGATGAGAAACAGAGTTAAAAAAAGCTAAAGTATTTATTTATTAAACATAATATGAAATGAGTAGTGAACTTACACAGGTATTATCTATTAATTTTAGACAAAGGAGATATTTAGGGTTTGTTACTTACATAAGATATCGACTTACACCCTCGTTTAAACCTATTTAACAATAACAGCCATCGCCCATCGCCGCCGTGCTGACAGGGACGAGACCCCTGTAGCTGCCTCACGCTCCCATATTTAGCCGTCTGTCGGTCGTTAGTTCAAAAAGTCATCTTCCCCTGATTAAAACGCATTACTATTGGTTTATGACTACGCATCACGTGATTACCATTGAGAAAGCGCGTGATGATTTCATTCTACTAACTTTCTGTTGACAACAATATACAAATGCGCTTTGTATTGTAAAAAGACTATTAGTAGGAAGAATTAGATACTCTTTTAAGTAGAAGGAAAATACAATTCCTACATGCATGTAATGAATACATTCTAAATTCAATTGTAAATAAAATTATAAGCATTTTAATCTAATCAAAAAAAGCCTACAAGTTTTCCTTTCTACCACATCCCAAGTGACCACTCTTCGACCATTTGTAGTGATGATTTTTGCTTGTTTAGACCCCTCACCACCACCGCAAAAAAAAAAAAATAAAAATGAGTTGATGAGATTCAGTGAACTGTCGGTAACGCTCAGAAGTTTTTTTAAAAGTTAAGTCTACGAACTGTTTTCAACAAAGACCGTTTAGAGAAAAGAGCTTCAAAACGACATTCGTATCACCTTAATATCATCAGTAAAGACAGTTACAGACAGTTATAGTAAAGAGACACCGAAAGCGCTTCACTGCAATAACGCCATCAGCACATAAGTTAGTCAAATATTGTCAGTTCAATGCTTACATCTGCGTAGTAGCATAAATCAGAAGAGAACTTAAGCAAAGGATGGTGACCTGTTGTTCTATTTCAACTAATCTGACATTTGGACCGAATCGATACGGTTTGATGCATATATATGATGCCTGGAATCTCTGAACAATCTATATGCCATCCAGACTTGCACTTTCCAGAGTTAATGGAGCAGTGTGCACAACAGGCCGAATATAAAGGTCAAATTCAGAAACATTTCATTTATTCTCAGTTTGAAGAACCTATCAGCATCAGTCATTACCTCAGATAAGCAATTTTAGTTTGCAACAAAAATTGTACAGCAAAACTCTGCACTGCAAATCTGCACAGAAGCAAGGATGACACGCAAGACGGGCATGTGAACAAGACTTGCTACAGTTAACGACCAAGCATTCGAGTCACCACCGACGAACTTGCAGCAACCTGCCGTCAAATCATTAAGCAAACCGCAGAAACGAGCACGAGAACACAACCTCATTAGCCGCGACCCTAGCGCTTGCAGCATAACGCTCTAAAACCCCTCAACCACATAGACTGCAGAGAGTAGAAGCATAGATTGTGCTAATCATCTGCATCTACGATTTATTTTATTACTATTTATTTTAAACTCTTTTCTGATTTCATTAATTTTTTTTAAATTTTTTAAATGTTGAGAACATGATTTGAAATCAAGAGAGAGTATACAACTAATAACTACGGTTTGCTAGTAGAATAAATTATGAAATTAGGTTTCAAAGTAATTACTTTTTTAAAATGGGAAAAATGTTAATTATATTTTCAACAAACATTGACTGTTTTTTAGGTTTAATTTTTATTTAAACGACGTTAAATTTCAACATTAAAGAAAAAGGCATATAGTTTTCTTTGAAAGTGCGAGTTCTATATTTAGTAAAAAAGATGGAAAATGTTTCATCAAAATTTTTTATAAAAAAAGTTAGTCTTTCACAAATTATCATTGATTTATTGAATTAATAAAAGAAAGGACGGTCAAGGAGATGCTATTAAAAAATCGGATGTTTTTTAAAAGAGACAAAGATAATTATCTCTTTGTGCTATCATCTTTGCATCAAGTCTTGTTTTGTCAAACTCACAGCAGCTTTGATTGCAAGGAGGATGCTTAGTGTCACGTTCGAACTTTGGCAAACTTGTTTTGCAACGAGGGTGCGTTCTGTATTAGTTTGCCACAGTTCACTCTCAACTCAACGCGTCAAATTCCTGCGCATACAAGGAATATCAAGTAAAATCAAACTTATTTTAAACGTACGTGCTATCTGGTTAATACCTGAAACACATCCATAACTAAACAGTAGCATGTCTTTGGCATCATTTACGTCTGAATAGCACCATTTCGATTCAGGTATAGTAAAGTTCAGCTCTTCAGGGACAAGTCCACCGTCATCTTGGAATCATTCATCTAATTCTGGCGAAAGACGCCGCTTGCTCACATTTTTTCTGCGCTATGAAGAGGCAGTAAAATCAAATGCGAATTTTTAAAATAGAAAAGTTCCAAAACACCATTTTGAATAAAATTTTAATGTTACATCATCAAATCTCTCAAACGAGAATTGCTAAAGCTGAATCGTTACTAACAGATTCCTGATTTGGAGCAGCTTTGTGATTTGAGCAAACGCAAATTCTTGCACGGTAAAATATTTGCATCCGTTCTTTTTTTCGATATTTTAGTGTTGGGTTTAGGAGTTCACGGTTCAGAAACTCTATCATTGTGAGAGCTCTCTCTCTCTTGACTTTGCTTTGTTGCGTCCATTTCCATATACAGTAGATCTCTTATCCGCATTAACTGGACCCCTACAGTGCAAGAAAAGAGATTTTCCCTGATAAGTGAACTGATTGCGCTACGTGAAATCAGTCTTTCGTGTTTTCGATTTATCTGCTACAATTAAATCAATAATAGCGAAACTCTCTATAGATTATTCTAAAATGAATGCACATAGACGCAATTGTACACTTCAGTAAAAACAAAATTGAAACAACTCTTAAAATAACCGTACATACTATACAGGAAAATTGCGCATTGCATAGTATGATGATAGATAATTTCGAATATTTCCTGACTTACAAGATTTTGTCGACAGAGTTACATCAATGCTTATGCATGAAGTGTTGATAGACAACGAATTAGAATTAAGTATTAGTTGATAGACAAGCTATTGAATAGAATTATTAGTTGATAGACGAGCGGAATTAGGAATTAGAATCATTGCGTGATTGATGAACGAATTAGAATTGGATTAGTTGATAGACGAACGAATTAGAATTATTAGTCGATATCATTGAACGAATTAGAATTATTAGTTGATTGACTGAATCAATATTTAGAATTATTAGTTGACTGAACGACAATTAGAATATTAGTTGACTAGACGAACGAATTTGAATATTAGCTGATAGACTGACAATTAGAATTAGAATGACGCAGAATTATAATTAGAATTATAGTAGTTGATAGACGATGGAATTTTAAGATGAAGTTTGTGAATCTTCATCTGTTCTTTCCATGCAACTTTCTCGTCTGCGTCTCGCCTTCATTTCATTCACCTGTCATCCTCGTCTTTTCTCCTCTGCAGTAAAATGTTGGGATTATTTTTTATCTAGAGAATGGATCATGGGGAACATGAAATCAACTACCCAGCCTGAACTTTCCTCTCACTAACCCAGCCAGATTTTTTTTTATCTCATTGGCCTGAATTTTCGAGTTTAAATTTATACATTCAAATGGAGTTATTTTTACTTGCCGTTTAATTGGGCACTGGATACAGAAGACTCTTGATCGTGCATATAATTTGAATAATAAATTATTGATCAACTCATTTGTCATGGTCCGGAAGCAAGAGATAGCACGTAACATTTTATGGTATACGTCAGTTTCCTTCATGCCCTATATGAATTAGAAACATTGAGCGTAACGCTTGAATTCTGGCCTATTTTATCATGGTTGAGAGGAAGGCACGCTCTAGGAGACAAGAAAGACTTGGAGAGGTTACTCCATGCACTATGCGCATTACTAAATTTCTTTCAGTCCGCCAGTGATGGAATTGTATCAAGCACGGCCGCAATGGACCAGCATCTCGAGACTAACAACTAGAGGTAAATTTTACCTAATAGCCGTGCTTTTACCGATATAAAAAGAAATTAGTATTACTGGCAAGCCGAGACTGAAATAAAAGTATCATTAGTTATTGAATTTACAGAAGCCTTTCACTGCCGTGCACTCATTGATTCTCCTGTTGTAATTTCATTCACACACTATACATACACAAAAAAAAGAAGGAAAAAAATTTGTTAGTAACAGAACAAATTTGTTAGTACCAACTGAAACACTTTTGTATAACGCATTGTGTTTTACTTACAAATATATATGTTACTGTCAATGGGTAATCGGTTATTGCATAATAATCGGATCTTTAAGGTTAGTTGGCATAATAGCCGGATTTTATGCGGTTATTATGCACTGACCGGTTTTATGCATAATTACATGGTTATTATATAAAAATATCCGACTATCCTCTATTGACCGTGACATATACACATCAAAAGTAATTTTAAAATTTACTCTGTCTTTTCTTGTTATTTATTAATGATGCCCTCTTTAGGAATTTAATTTTTTAAAGCATGCTTTGCGATGAAATTAACGAAACCCTTATCTCTTTCGTTTCTCTCCCGGATTTATACCAGTGGCCCTGTGTTTCGAGATATGAATTAAAAATATTTTACCTCAGTCTAGTTTTCAATTATATGTTATAGAAATATCTAATTGTTGATGAGAATACTTTCTTAACTAAAGTAGGGTGTAGGAGTTATTGCAAAAAACCGGTTTTTCATCCGGTTTAACCTGGCAAGAAACCGCTCAAAATAACCGTTTTGAAAAGACGGTTTTCGGTTTTTTAAAAAAAGAACGTTTGTGAACAGAATTTTTTATTAATAATAATATACATTGGAAGAATTAATGCAATAATTAATTAATGTAATAAGTAATGATTATAAATAAGTAATTAATACAATATGTAATAATAATAAATGAGTAATTATTGCAACAAGTATTATAGACACAATTTTTATTAACATTGTTTTCACAAGAAATTAATTCATTGGCCGGTATTTATCAGCTAATCTGCCTATAAAGATCTTCACACGTTGATCCATGAGTCGACCACCATTCATCGGAAAACAATAACAACAGATACTAATCTTTCGAAGCTCACAGAACTCCAGACTATAGAAATATTTTTTTGTCTACAGAAAACAGCCGCTATTTGTAGACAAAAATTTTTTATTAGTGATCGTTTTGCAGGAAATCAATCCATTGGCCAATATTTATCTTTCATAAAGACACTTTCAGTAATCCGCCAACCAACAAAGACCTGAGGAAACGGTTGCCGGTGATTGGGCTAAGATGATGACATTCAAGCTTTATAACTTGGTAAATTTTAGTCTAGTCGAACCTATGAGCCGATCTTCCGACCCGGTTTTTGATAAAAGCCGGTTTAAACCGGGCAAAAAAAAAAAAAGTTGTTAACCGAAAGAAAAAACCGAGTAGGTTTTTCCCTTCCTACTCTAAAATCAACTTTTATAAGCTCTTTTGTGTAATATGTATAAGTGAATATTGTACAGAATTGCTAGTTTTTCTGCTTAATCTTAATTAATATATGTTTCCATAATCTACTAATTATTAAATGCAAAATTCAGAAGAGGCAACAAAACAATATTTGTTCAGAAATATTTATCTGTGATAGTTAATAATAGAGTTTTAAAGTTAGTATAAAACAAAATATCAAAAATGGGACGGAAAGTTGTTACCTTGGGAAATCTTCCTTCACCATATGTCTTCAGAATATTCAGATATGCTTGTTTCTTATAGGACCTGATGATATCTCTTATATTCTGTGTTTTCTGAAGTACAATAAAATTGCAGCTATATATTTACATTTTTATACACTTTCATTTAACTTGACTAATTTCTTTGTTTGTGAAAATGGAATTTCGGTATCGATTTTCACTCTCTTCTTGATATGCAGAGTTTTAAAATTTTGTACATTTATTTCTTCTCGATGGCTTTCTATTTAAATATGTTCAGAAATTGTTATCAAACCGATTAACTGAATTAAATTTTGTATAAAATACGAGTGGAGTCACTTAGAATTTCAGAAAAAAATTGATTATTAGATTCCATAATATTTATAATTGTTAATTCTAAATTAAAGACTAGAGAAAAGAAATAAAGCCAACATTATACTTTTTAGATAGTAATAAAGATGTTTTAATTTATTAAATTTATTTAACTAATTCTAAATAAACCTAATCATATTATTTATGTTGATTTTATTTTCAATTTCATTCACAGGTCTCTTTCATTGATAAAAATATCGACGGAAAAGCTAAGGCGAGTAGACATTTTGAAACTACGCCAAGTTTCCAGACAGAAATCTTTCTTAAAGACGAAAAAAAGTTCGCACGCCCCTTCAAAATCTTAATAAATCTTTGTGAACGAACTTCCGGAGATATACCTTTCAGCTCTTCGATACTTTTAATCAAGGTATCTTTCACTGAAAACGTCGTATGTTATACGCCATTTTATCTCACGTGCCATGATCAAAAGTAACACATTTGAATATCTTTTGAAATATATTTTTAACTAGCAGAACACTTGGTGTTGCCCAATCTTTTCTTATCAAAACTTTGGGAGACAGGAAAAGAGCAAAGTTGTATAAATAAGCACAGTGCTGTTTGATAATATTTTATTCCGAAATAGTGATCAAATTCAAATAAAAAAAATTCACAAAATATGAGTGCAATAATTTTCTTCGATTTGATTGTGCAGTTTATTGTATTTCATATCATTCCTACACTGTTAGGTCCATTTTGGGGCATCTTTCCTTTTAAGGGACCCTGAACATAAACATTTCACACCATTTGCTAAACGTTTATCAATATCTCCTCCACCCAAAACAAAGGGGTGACTTAGGACTCATTACCATTACAGCATTTTAGTTGATCAACGAGGAACATGCTTGCTAAATTTCATCAAAATTGCTGACCCATATTTACAAACATCCCTAGATGCTTTAGAGGTAGTTATCATCCTAAAGGGTCTTTAGAGAAGATTTAATTCAACCTCCACCATATTTTTTCGACGAGTTGCAACATGGGTATCAAATTTATGTAGATCGTCCATTTTTATTTGCATTTAAATGACTCCCACTCTACCAAGAAGGGGAGTGGGCTGGGGCTGATTATCCCTTCAGCATTAAATGACTGCCACTCTACCAAGAAGGAGTGGGCTGGAGCTGATTACCTTCAGCATTTAAATGATGCCCACTCTACCAAGAGGAGTGGGTTCACTATTACCTCAGCATTTGCTCGCCCCATTCTTACCAAGAAGGGAGTGGGTTCGGGCTGATTATACCCTTCAGCATTTAAATGACTCCTCACTCCTCTACCAAGAAGGAGTGGGCTGGGGCGATTTTACCCCTTCAGCATTTAAATGTCCCACCCCATTCTGACCAAGAAGGGAGTGGGATGGGGCTGATTTACCCCTTCAGCATTTGAATGACTCGCCCACTCTACCAAGAGGGAGTGGATGGGGCTGATTTACCCCTTCAACATTTAATGACTCGCCCCACTCCTCAAGAAGGAGTGGGTCGGGCAGATTTACCCCTTCAGCATTTAAATGACTCACCCACTCTACCAAGAAGGGAGTGGGCTGGGGCATTGGCCTTCAGCATTTAAAAATGACTCCCTTTCTACTCAAGAAGGGAGTGGGATGGGGCTGATTTACCCCTTCAGCATTTAGACTCGCCCCACTCTACCAAGAAGGGAGTGGATGGGGCTGATTTACCCTTCAGCATTTAAATGACTCGCCCACTCTACCAAGAGGGAGTGGATGGGCTGATTACCCCTTCAGACATAAATGACTCACCTCATCCAAGAAGGAGTGGGCTGGGGCTGATTACCTTCAGCATTTGAATGACTCACCCCATTCTCCAAGAAGGGAGTGGGATGGGGCTGATTACCTTCAGCATAATGACTCCCCACTCTACCAAGAAGGAGTGATGGGCAGTTCCCCTTCAGCTTAAATGACTCGCCCCCTCTACCAAGAAGGGAGTGGGATGGGGCTGATTACCCCTTCAGCATTTAAATGACTCACTCACTCTACCAAGAAGGGAGGGCTGGGAGCCGATTTCACCCTTCATTCAGTAATTTAAAATGACTCACCCCATTCTACCAAGAGGAGTGTGATGGGGCTGATTTATTCCCTTCAGCATTTGTAAGACTCGCCCCACTCTACCAGAAGGGAGTGGGATGTGGGGCCTGATTTACCAGCTTTACAGCATTTAAATGACTCGCCCCATTCCCTACCAAGAAGGGAAGTGGGCTGGGGCTGATTTACCCCTTCAGCATTTAAATGACTCACCCCATTCTACCAAGAAGGGAGTGGGATGGGGCTGATTTACCCCTTCAGCATTTAAATGACTCGCCCCACTCTACCAAGAAGGGAGTGGGCTGGGGTTGATTTACCCCTTCAGCATTTTTAGGTTGTCAATGAGAAACATGTGCACCAAACTTCATCAAAATCGTTCCAGCCGTTCGGCAGTGACGCTGGAACGAACATACACATTGAGTTTTATAATTGGAGATTCGAAAATCCATCTTTTATTTCTAAGATAATATTTAATTTTAATTAGTTTATCAAAAACATTTTACGATGAATACGGGGATTCATATTCCAGAACGGTACATAAAAG
>BGPR01015068.1:0-37599 GCA_013235015.1 Araneus ventricosus
ACTCAGTGCTGTAGGGTAAATATCTTTATATATTTTAAGAAATTTGATTTTTTTTATTGATTTTAGGCTATGCTATTTAATCGACACTGACATTTATAAAATGCGTGGATGACTTGTTTCAAATGCCAAAAAGTTGTTACAGATAGATTCTCTGAAGAAGTAGATAGTAAGACTGAATAAATAAAATTGATTTTTTTCATTGTAGATTAGTAATGAATTTGCTTTAGAAAGTTATATAATGCATAACTTCTTTTCTAAATATGATTGTTTTTTCATAGAAATATAACTGTGTTTATGTGAACTAATTAAAAAAGAAATATAACTGTGTTTATGTGAACTAATTAAAAATTATCATATGTTTAGGAAAATCCATCCATTTAATATAGCTGCAAATGCTTTGCAACTTATTCTAAAAAAATTGCACAATTTTTTATGAATATTTTTATTTCTCTCATTCATAAAGAGTTAACTTTTGCTTTAGTTTAAAATTTTGCAAGCCATTGCTTGGTTACTAACTAAAGATTCTTACTGTAACTTTTATATAACAGGTATCTAAGGTTAACAGAGGTCCTATGATATACTTCAAAACAAAAAGCTAAATATTGTTTAAAAATTTGCAAATATGTTTTTCGAAACAAATGGATGTGTGTCTCATCTTAAAAATGACAACAATCAATAGAATGGTGCGGGGAGTATGTGTCAAGACCTAATTCCATAATTTCTTCAAACAGTTTATTCAAAACCTTTTTTACTGTTCTGTATGTGATAATAATTAAACTACTAGTTTGTAAAAGACATTTACAGCAAATTTTTAACTTTAAATGTTTATTTGGAAATAAAAACTAATTGTTAAAAAATTCTGTTTGAACAATGTCCTTCACTATGTTGCAGAAATTTTTCTTTAATTAAATAATTTATTTAGCAGGTTTCAGGAAATCAGTGGTTCAAATTCCCCTCTTATTCCCTATTCAGATACATTGGGCTAAACATTTTTCAGTCATTATTGTTTAAAATGAATTATTTTAAAAGCTATGGTTAAATTATGCATTTAACTTTTTTCTGTGGAATAAAAAAAAATTCTTAACTATTTAAAAGGAATATTTTCAATATTTTTTCTAATTCAAATTCTTTTTTCGATTTATAGGTGAATGGTTGCTTAGAAGAAGCAGTAGTCTTGTAAACCCAGCCCTGTATTTTGTCACTGGAGAAAAGTTCTAAAGTAGCCATTTTATAATTTTGGACAAAAATCCAGTTGAAGTTGGACAATGTGCATTAAAGACATTTGATGTAGTGAAATATATTAAACACTTAAAAAATATTCTTAACTTCATGGATACTGCTATATATAAATTAAGCAGCACTGCCAAGAGTTCTGTCGAAAATATAGATGCCATTCTTTGCTGGACAGTGTTGTAAATTCTCTTTTCATTATGTGTATCCATTATGTAATCAAGGAAAACTACATAAATAACCAATTTTAGTTAGAATTTTACCAAAATGTAATCACAGTTGTTTTATATAGAAAAATGGATTTGTTTTGGGAAAGGTCCAAGATGAACATCTGCCATCTAGGCAAATATTATGAATCAGTTTTTTATGTGTGCAATGTATTTAAATAAATTTGACCAAAATATCTAGCTATTGGTCAAAAAATAAAGAGCTATGTTTGATTGTTAGTTTAGTGTGTAGTATTTTTGTTTGGATTTTATCAAAATACCACCCCACTCACACACAGCAATTGGTAGAAAATTGTAAGTTTTTCATTTTTTTGAAAGTAGTTTTCTAATGATTTGTGCAATTGAGTATAAATGTAGTTAAAAATTCAGACTGTTAATTTTAGGTATAAAATTTGCAGATAAATATGCGTGTAATATTTTTATGAATGTCAAAAATTTTGCTTGGGGTGTGTAATCAAGAGTGTTTTTCGTAACATCTTTTTTTTACTTATTTATGTTTTACCTGTATTTAAAACTGCCTTTACACCAATAACATTTATACACTCTAGTTGGTTACATTTTACTTCCATGTAAATATAGTATAATAATTTTAAATTTAATTGTAACACATTTATATTCTTTCTTTTCAAATTTATTTTAAGCTTTTAATCCATGTGCAGTTCTGATTATCTTTATTAGGTACATATTACAATAAGTTTTTATTCTGTAATTTATCATCAGTTCGATTCTATTTCATTAAGCATTTTTCATCTTCGTTATTATTGTAGGAAGTGCAATACTTGGGTCTACTACAGTGAATTTATGTAAAAATGTATTTTTATGTTGTAATAAAAGTATAAAAATACTGTGCTACTTGAGTTATTATCTATAAATTAATATCTTATGTAATAATAAATGGAATAAAAAAAAACTTATATTCATTTATAAAAGCATAAGTTTTTGATTAGACCAATTAATTTCTTATGATTTGTTAAAGAATAAAGATTTGAAGTAATATTTTGGCAGTTTCTTTTGTTTAGATCTTTGCAAAAATATATATTATTAGGTACGTATAATTATACTATTTTTATATTTATGTTCCAATATGTTATTCTGGTACTCATGCAAAGAGCACTAATTAGTTATTGAAGTTTTGAGCAAAGATCATAATAACCTTTACTGTTAATATAATTTCACTTGTGTTGCAAAGAGTAGTTTTAATGTTTCTTAGAATTCTTATGCAGTTTTAGAAACAAAGTATTTTGTTAAAATTTCCAATATTCTTTTACATATAAGAAATGTAACATACCGTTTTAATAGATTTTTTAGGATATTCATTCCATTTTTTAAAAATTAAATTTAATATTTTTTCTTCATTTTAAATAACTGGTAAAAGTGTTTTTAATAATGTATATTGTACACATACAGTGATTCTGAGTAGGGAGAAAGCCAGGAAACTAATATAATTAGTAGCCTTAAATCAGGGAAATGTTGTAAGTTTAGTCAGGGAAATTTTTTTCAGTTTCTGTAGCCATCCTCCTGTATTATATTTTTTAAGCTGACTCAGTCTGTCAAGACTTTACTACACGGTGCAATCTCAAAAGCCTTATAATTAATATTTTCTAAAAATTATAATTCGTAAAAAAATGAGTAAAATTCATGCAAATAACGTGTGTTGTGTGCTTTAGATGTTGTTAAAGGATAAATGGAAAATAAACTTGCAATATTAGAGAATATGGTGAAAAATATGTATTTAGAGAAATGCGGATTTAGAGAATACAGTTAAATCTTCAAAAAGAAAAAAAAACAGATATTGGTCAAGTTTAATGATTTTGTGAAAATTGCTAAATAACTGCAAATTGAATTGAAGACAAAATGCAAATTCTTAAAAAATCTACAGGATATTTAAAGAAAAAATAAAGATTTTTTTTGCATATTTTATTAAATTAAATTGAAGAAAAAATGCAGTTTTTTCTGTATTCAAAAAATCTGCAGAATATTTAGAGGAAAATATAATAAGAAATTTTTTTGTGCAGATTACATTGAAGAAAAAATGCCGATTTTTTGCTGTCTTGCAAAAAATCTGCAGAATATATAGAGAAAAATTTTATGCCGATTAAATTGATGAAAAAATACACAGATTTCTTCTGTCTTCAAAAATCTGAAGAATATTTAAAAGAAAAATATAAGAAGAGAAAATTTTCTGCAGATTAAATTGAAGAAAAACTGCAGATTTTTTTTTTGTCTTCAAAAAATCTGCAGAAATCTTTTAAGAAAACTTTTAAAAAAATTTCTGCAGTTTTTTTTATAGCTGTGTTATTAAAAAATTATTTATTATAAACCGTGCTATATAGTTTACAATTGTTTCCATTATAGAAATCTGTTGTACTGTACAGAATAATGCTGGTATTAAAAGAAGCCCCCCACCCCTCCAAATTGTTTGTTACTAGTTTTTAAAATAGCAGAAGTGATGAAACTAAGGTAAAAGACCGTTTTTGTTTAGTAAAAATCTTTACAAGGATAAAATAATAAGCAGCATTTTATTACCTCAAGGGCGATATTTATTCATAATGCTCTTTATAAGGTACAAAGTCACTGGTGTCGTTATTGCTTTAAAAAAAGTTTTCTTTTAAACGTTCAGAAAAGGTTAATAATTAATCAATATTAAAAGCATTTTTAAAAAAGCGATCAGTTTACAAACTGATCCAAAAGAAGCGAAATTAATAAAACCATTTCCAGAAAAAGAGCGTTTTTCTTTTAAACGCTCTGAATGAAGTTACAAATCAATCAAAAAGGATCGAAATGAGTAATGAAAACATTTTCAAAAAAGAGCGTTCTTTCATAAACGCTCCCTTTCACATTAAAAATTAATCAACAAAGAGCGAAATCATTGCTTAAAATGTTGCTCAAAAAGGAGCATTTCTTTTAACACGCTCCTTTTATTATTAAAAACTGATGGAAAAGGAGCGAAATCGTTCAATACAAAAAGGAGCGAAATTCGCTCCGAATATTTCGCTCCGCGGAAGGATTGTAAAACGCTCCAAAAGGACGATGCACTTTCAAGTACGGAAAGGAGCGAAAATTCGCTCCATCGGAGCGAATTTCGCTCGTTTGGTTTAAGCGTGCATATTTTATTCACGAAATGAAAATGAAAACACATTTTTAAAAAATCGGGCCTTTAAGGGTTTAATTATTGTGTTCACCGACCGACATAACTCCAAAAAGTGTCTTTTCTCTCTCAGGTAGGTCTGAAATGAGGAGATTCATCGAAATATCGAAGACGATTACAATGCTTTTTGTATACATTGCATACGAGAACATTAAAACTGGAAGTAGCATAAATAGAAACTGTCTTTCTATCAGGAAATTCCTCAATAACACAAATGTGATTCTTGAGTACATCAAATGATACTTACTGATACATTTCTTTCCGTGGAATCCACAGACGGGCTCATCATCAGGCGGGCCGTTTCCTACCCACTCGATATCTGCAAGGAATTTCAGGTTCTAGAAAAGCACAAAAACATACGGGATATATTTCATTCGAAATATCTAAAAGATGAAGATGAGACTCGTACATCATAAGAAATAAAGATATCTAAACACGAAAACCTGATACGTTTTGCTACTAAAAATACATTTTTAGTAGTTGGGTCATTAAATTCATAAAATTTTTTCCGTTTTAATTAACAATAATAAGCTAGGGACTTTCACGCATTGAGACAATTTTTTAATATTTGCAACTAATGATAACAATGCAAAATAACCAGTGCCGATAACGTTCTGAAAGCAGTGCCGGAAAGTTCTAACCTGGGTGACAAAAATTGTGCCGTTTTAAGGATGTTTCACAATTTTTTCTTATGTGAAAAAAAGCAGTGCCGGAACGGTGTTACGGCTCCACTAGACCCCTGAAAATAACCATGACAGGAAATCAATTTATTGCCACAGAGATGCTTAAGCTTTTAATTATTTTATCGTTTAAACGAAACAAATTTTAAAATAAATTTAATAAAACACTTTTTAAAAACACCCTCTTATTAGTGTACTAAAAAGTACAATTTTTAAAAACTTGAAATCAATTCTTTTTCTGAATTTTTCAGTAACGGATAGCGCCACTGGTATGGCGCCACCATTTTGTTTAATTAATTATTAACTGATAATTAAATTTTAAAAATATTAAAATAATGCACTGACATCGAAGGCACACAAATATACAAAATTTCGAAACCTCACTAAATTTGGAAGTGAGTATAAAATTGTTTCGTAAAATTCCATCTTTAGAAACAACGAACAAGTCAAAATAATTTAAAAAATGTTTAAGTTTAGTTATATTAACGTCCAGTTTTGAAGAAACACGAGGGATATCGCGGGATGAACTTCGCAATTTTGAGCCCCGGTCATATGACGAGGACAAGGCCTGAGTTGGCGCCCCCTTTCCAAGCTTCCGTACCACACCAGCAAGAGTATGTTTGGTGCCCTACGTATCATTTAACGTGCAACAGGCCTAATACACGACGGATCTTCAGTGGAAACGGGTTTAGAGCCTCTGACCTCAAAGCCGAGATCTTACCACTAAGCCACAGCGGCCTCTAAAAAGTGTTTTAAAAAAGAATGCACTCATAGTACAGTTTTTGTTTAGAAAGCGAAATATTTTCTTAAAGTTCATAACAAATGTTTCTAAAATTCAGTAAATCACTGAAAGAGTTTTGGAATAAAGAATATGGAGGCCTTTCTAGTAGGGCGCCATTTTTTTTCTCTTGACCGAATCAGATCGGTAATAATTTAGCCCATCTTTTGATGGCAATTTTCGTTTCTTTTTTGATTACGGATTGAAAAGAACTTTGGAATAAACAGGGGAAAAAGCATTTGTAGTTTTAAATCCTATAAAACCCCATTTATCAATCAATCAATTAATCTGAAAGAGTGTCAAGGGAAACAAAAGGTATGTGCAGGGGATATTTTATAATGGCGTGAAGTCGTATTGCGATTTAAAATGGGTGAAAGTCTGCTTTTCAGAAACAGAAATGATGTTTCGACACCTAACAGCAAAGATAATAACAGTTTCACGTAGTTTTTAATATTAAATTCAAGTACGCATGTTAAATAACACGTTGTTACAATTATATGCTGCAGTTTTTAAATTCTTTATTTGTATAAATTTCATAACCTTTCCTTTAAACTCTGTCTTTTAGTTGAAAGATATTTTCGTGTAAAATTAATTACAAGAGTACCGTTTTGAATTTTTTTATTTCAATTAAAAATGTCTACTTAATGTAATTTGGAAAATATCTCTTTAAACCGATGTATGTAGATGCAGTATCAATATGGAAAAAAGCACATAGATGCATTTACCATCTAAGAAAACGGGAAACTTGATTTTTGTTAAATACCTTAATAATTAACATAACTCAATGGATTGAAATGTGGATGATAATAATTGAGCCGTAAGGCTTTGTTAAGAAAGTGAAGGACATTGCAAGATCAAAAATCTACAAAGTCTAGACGAATTTTTATAAGCATCAAAATTAATTAGCGTAAATGCCACTAAGCGTGACATTTTTGAAATGAAATTCGCAGTACTTGTTTTAACATTTACGCCTTATATTTATATTTTGAATGGAATTTTCATTTGATTGGGGAGATAAACCTGAAAGACAAGTTAAAAGGGTAAACAGTAGAGTATTTTATAGGAAAAATTTGCTACATATATCATTTTGTTTTTCTTCTTAAAATTTAAAATAATATTCTTAACTACTGAGATTTTAAAGTTATTAAAAATACATTTTGACTAACAATATTTTCGCATTTTGCTCATAAAAAGGAAGTAGAGCATAAAAGATTAATTCCTTTTATGTAGGTTTTGCTTTAAGGCAGTTATCTATATAGCTTATGCAACGATGAATAAGAACATAAATAAGAACAAACTATTAAGGGTTTTTTTACTTTAAAATAACGATTTTCCAGATAATGCACATTAAATGTGTTCTCAGATGGCAAAATGTTATAAGTCATTTTTTAAAATTTTACATGACAGCAATTTCAATATTCAAGACGTCACGAAAAATCAGATCAGTAGTTTTCCATGAGTAAACATGTAACCAAAGTTCTAGAAAAATAGTTGACTATTCCTTACAATTACAGTAAATGGAAAATAATTCTGTACAACAAGGTTTTTTCCGAGATTTTTCCTGATTTATGACATTGTACCATTTTTTGTTTTTTCCGTTTTTGCACCATCTGTAGTTGTTAATGCAGATAGTGCAAAAACTGAACTATTTGCAAGCTGTTAAAAGAATAAGATATATTTGAAAACTTTAATAGAAGTTTTTGGAGGTTTCAGTAAGTTGAATGATTTATTGATAGAGTTGTTCAACAGAATAAAAAGAAAAAAAGAAGCAATTTTATAGTTTTAGGTGGTTCCATTTTCAGTCGTTATAAGGTCTTTAACCCTGGAATGGTAACGTTATTTCGCAGTTTGAATGGGAAAGGAGTCAATTTGACTCGACGTTACCATTCCAGGAGGTTCCTTTCAGGAGGTTCGCACGCTTAACACTACGAATAGCTGGCACACACGTGGGACAGTCGTCCTCAAACTAACACTTTGCAAGCAGGGAAAAGTAAAAATGCGTTTTCCTCGAATTACACAGCATCACAATTTTAATTCAAGAATTTGACTTGCGTATAGTTTAGCAACGGATTCGGAAACACTCCGAGCTTCTGCGCATGCGCCGGGCGGAGTTATTTTCATCAAAATAGGGAGAGTGAAGCATGGAAGGGTGATGTTTACATTTTACTGAGCGTGATCTAACAAAGAACTCCGGAAATGCGCTCATATGACTCATTGCCTGACACCCCTTTCCGGTGTAAAATCGTCCAAAAGTGGTAGTCTCGGAATCCGTTGCTGAGCAGTACTGGTTTAGATAAGTTTGATATATTAACACATTGTGTGCGGGATACGAATTAGATGCAAGCTCAAATAAAAAGACAAACCGTAACTGTGCTTACTCTAGACAATGTATAGATCATAAAAGAAAAAGTGAACGTATTCTGCAAATATCTATTAATATGTCAAACTTATCTAAACTAGTGCGCAAGTCAAATTCTCGAACTAAAATTTTGATGTTGGATATTTCGAGGAAAACCCCAGATAGCAATTTTAGTTTGCAGCAAGTTTGCCACAAATTTGTCATGACAAGAGTGCAAGTTTGCCACAAATTTGTCATGACAAGAGTGCAAGTTTGCCACAAATTTGTCATGACAAGAGTGCAAGCTTGCAGCAAGTTAACGAAAGCTCCGAAGTCACCATGAAACGAACTTGCAGCAAGCTTGCCGTGCAAACTTATTGCAAATTATAGCAAAAACAGAGTACGAAACACAACCCGGGATAGAACTCGCGACCTCCCGGTTCCGAAGCGGAGACGCTAACCATTGCGCCAGTTGAACGCTGAGAGGAGAAGATAGATTTCGCTAATACATCGTTCGATTCGATTCGTATACGATTTATTTTTAACTATTTTCTGGATTTCATTAATTTTTTGAGTTGAGAATATGATTTGAAGTCAAAGAGAGAGCGATTTTCGCTAATAACTACGTTTTGCTAGTAGAATAAATTATGAAATTAGAGTTCAAAAGTAATTATTTAAAATGGGACAAAATGTCTAGTTATTATTGTTCAACAAACACCGACTGTTTTTTAGATTTAATTTTGTTTATAAACGTTAAATTTTCAAGATTAAGAAAAAGGCGATATAGTTTTCTTTAAAGTGAGAGTGATATATTTAGTAAAAAGATGGAAAATGTTTCAAAACTTTTTTTATTAAAAAAGTTATTTTTTTCACAAATTATCATTGATTTATTGAATTAATAAAAAAGAATTACGGTCTAGGAGATGCTATTAAAAATCGGATGTTTTTTAAAACAGAGACAAAGATAATTATCTCTTTATTGTGCTATCTTTGCAGGAAGCTTGTTTTGCAAAATTGCAGCAGGTTTGATTTGCAAGGAGGTGGCGCTATTTGTCACATCGAACTTGCTACAAGTTCGATTCAAGTTTGACGCGTCAAATTTTGCCATGACAAGTCAAAATCAAACTTGCTGCAAACTTACGTGCTATCTGGGACGTATTTTTACGTTTCCCGCTTCCAAAGTGATAATAAATGTTTGCAGAAAACGTTCAACGTTTAATGATATATACATTGTTTAAAGTAAGAACATTCACGGTTTGTCTTCTTATTTGAACTTGCATCTAATTCGTATCCCACACACAATGTGTTAAACTCTGTAGCATAATTACTGGTTCACAGCTTCTTGTAAAAATCATAGTAGTCTTCATCAAGGAGGAAAAGGGTTGGCTATAGGAAGGTCTTTTTTCAGTGGGTTAATGGGCAGTTACCCAGCACAAGTGATCGGCATGCTTATAGAATCCAATGACGCTGGCATTCCTTTTTCCTACCTTCTGAAGTCTACTGTACCATCAGAAATTTTGTTGAATCGCAGAGTGTGTATTTATATTTTATCACCCCAAAAGTGTTGACTCAAGTGTTGTTATTTTCATATATTCAAATCCCTTTGAGTTAATAGTTCTTTTCACTACCTAAAAATTGTATTTCTTGAACATGGGAGAAGTGACGCATTGTGAAGTTGTAGGCAGACAGTTTACCTTTCATAGTAACCATAATTAGTGTTGTAAAATGCAACCATAACAGAACTGTTTGCGGTTCAGCAACCCACCAGATGACACCACCTATCAGAGGCACTACTGGTGAACGGACGCGTCGAAACGGCGCTTGTGCAAAAGCCCCAGTACTACGAGAAACGTGAAGAAAGAAGGTACGTCGAAGCAGCGGGGCGATGTGGGTCACTCAGCAAAAAAGATGGTGATGCCGCAACAATGGATGGAAAGGCCATGCAAAAGTGGTGATGGAATTCCCTAATATAATTACCCCGGGATACGTCGTTCATAGAATAAGGTATGTGCAATTTTTGAAATGGCCATTTCTAGACTCTCACGGAAACTAACTTCTCGTGTCGTATTGTAACGCCGGACATTGTAATGTTTGACGCCGGAGATTATAACATTGGAGGCATCGTTATCTGTACTAATTGGTATTGTATCTGTGTGTATGTTTTCATGTGGTAATCAAGACAACAATATAAGGGTAGAACAATAAATTTAGCATTTGAGCAAATACTGTGTTATTCTTTGGTAACCCTGAATTTTTCATTGTCCACTTCAGGCGTAACAACGCCATATTTAATGAATTTCTTTTTCAGTGTACTACCACAGTAAGTAGCCATTAATATTTCACTTTTAGAATAGGTTACACTTTAAAAATTAGTAATCGATAGGTATGGGGTTGGGAACACTTTCTGCAAATCATACACTATTACCCTTCTTGCTAGACTGTTAGTGGTTGACTCCTTATGCTTTCTTTCACTTTTATATCTCTTTTCGGCCTGAGCAAAGAGAAACTTCCACGTCCCTCCAGATAAGTAAAAAAAAAGATTTTATGGGGCTTAAAATCATCACATTTGCTGCAAGTATCTATGTTAGGCTGTTTAAATTTGAAACCAGTGATTTTGGAAACTCTTCTGAATACATCATAAGAAGCTACCTTAACATCACTATTAGTCTGTAAACAAGAGGTTTTATATTCTTCGAGCATTTCTAACGTCCCTTCAAGGTGGCAAATTGTAAATATCATTTTGCCAGCATTGAATATCTAAAGAGACAAAGAATAATAGAAGCAATTCAAATCTTTTGTTAGTGTTTCCCTCACTAGATGGAGATACGTGCACGCATCTATTTGCCTTGTTTACATTGTAACGCACGCTTGTTAAAGCATCACTCCTTTGTTCCAAATATGTTATAAGAGGTAAGATTTTAATTCCTTCTTTTTACACTTTGTTCTGGAGATTGTCTTTAATTTCTTCTTTGTGGATAAATGTTTTTCTTTCTAATACATTCCGGTTTAGGTTCAGGCCAAAAGAGGATATTAAACTCAGACCTTAAAGTCTTTTTCCTCTACAGAAAACCTCTCCTATTCCACTTTTAAATCCTCATGAATGTCTGGCCTCTGATGAAGTCATTCACCAGATTCTTACTTCTTGTCGTTGTCTACTATTATTTTTTTACCCTTCCACCTTTTTATTCCCCTTTTTTTAATATTTTTATTTATTTTGCCAGCATGCGATTCTCTGGCTTTGACTTATTACGATTTGCCATCTTTGTTTTCTCATTAACTCTGTTGGCATTTTGACACCTTCTAGACATTAACCTACAACAACGTATCTGACACACGTGCATTGAATTACAGAATTTATTTCTATTTATATCCGTAATTAAGTCAACGTAGCAATTAATTTTAAATACAAAAATCTCTTGGACACGCTTAAATGTCTCAAATATCTTTTACCATCTTAAATAGATCGATTGATTGAGTGAGTCATTTTTTTTGGCACAAAGGACAGGACTGGCCAAGCTGCGCCAAACAGTGGTATAAAATCTATGTAGAAACTAACTTTAGCATTTTTGTTCATTTAAAATTGTAAGAGAGCAGTAATAAATAGACCTCATTACAAAGATGTAAATCAATGGCGCTTAGTGTTATGTAACTAAAGATGTTGTAACTTTTAATCCTTTTATTTAAAGTGGTGATGCATATTTGTAGTAATCTCTTACATTTTTTTCGTCTTTTTCATTAACTTTGAGTAGTTATATATTTAATGAATAAACTTATATCATTCTTTTCTTCTCTTCTAATAAGTAAGTGTTTCAACAAATATATTTTAATAAAAATTAAACTCAAAATTTGTTTGCCATTTTCTTCTCCGTATTTTTTACTGCATTTATTTCACACATCTTCGGCTGAAGAATGAAATGACAGTATAAAATAATTTTCTTATCAATTCAACAAAAGAGATATGGCAAAAAACTTAATATAAAAATAATAGTATAACTTAATAGATCTGTTAAGTATATATAAATACAAAGTTAAATAATAGTCTAAATTTAATAAAATGATAATAAGTTAATACTATTTTATTAGCATCTAAAAAGTTACTTAAAAATAAAACCATTTTCTTGCTTTGTTTCCAGCGAAAAAAATCAAATACGTTAACCTTTGATGTTGTAAGAAGATTTTAAAAGTTTTATCCTTTGAAACCAAACAGCTGCATATATAACCAATCCTGATTCATATTATGAGCGTCGTGAAAATATTTTATTAATTTTAAATGCTTTAAAGTTGAATTCCCAAGTTCTAATGTATTATGTAGTAAAGGGAATTGCTGGAGATGAGAAAAAAAGAAGAAAAGAATAATTTATTCTATTGCATCTAATGAAAGGTGCACTGCGATATTTACTTGTTAGTAATACACTTATCAATATTCTCCCAAAAAATTCTGTTTCTTAAAGCGAACTGTGTTTTATTCGAAATCGACGTTTTTTAAACTATGAATCATGATTCGAATGGATGGTGCATTATTGTAGGTCGTGAAAATTTTTGAAAACATTTGTATCGTGGAAAATTTCTCGTATGTATTTCATCAGCGTTTATAGTAACTAAAAAAGTTATCGAAAACCCTTTTGACTGCAAGAAATTACATTCAAAATTTACCTAACATTAAAAAACTTTGCAATTTTATACTTTTCATTTATACTTAATTATTCTTCATTTCCATTTATTTTCGGAAAGTTTCGGTTAGCAAAAAAAAAAAAATTCGCAGTGTGGAAATGTTTGAAACTCCGTTTCAATTTTATCTGGTGCTGCTAATCTCGACAGTTTCCCCTTCAGCTTAAAAATCGTAAGAGAATAGGAAAGAAGGGAAAGCTTTGTTTCCTCGTAATTCATGTACGCAGAAGGAATTTCCTGCTGTAAGATCCGCAGTTTTAAAGTTACTTATAGTTCCTTTCTAATCTTCGTATAGTGAAAAACATTGGTCGAAACTTAGTTTTCTTTGCTCCAGTTTTTCTTAAATCTTGTTCATTCGAAAATCGAAATTGTTGAATGCAAAATTGCTAGATTGTTGATAGATTTAAATATTAAATTAAATGAACAAAATAAATTTTATTAAATTTGCTAATGAGAAAGTTGGGGTGCTGTGTCTGCTGTGCACGAGCTGCCCTGCGTGTAACGAATGAATTGTATGGATGAGCTATATCTCAATCTACTGAGATAAATACGGTTTCGTCAATTATTTTAAGATTCTTCTGCCTGAGATGCAGACTGTCGTTGAGATGTGAAATGATTGGAAAGCATTATTAATATTTTATCTGACGAGAAAGTTGTACAAAAAACTTCCGATATTAGATCAATTAACTTTATTTTAGATGTTTCGTAAAAAAAGCACAAATAAATTTAGTTTTTTATAAAAAGCTATTTTCTTGAGTCTACAATACAGCAGTTATGTGTAGTTACTAGTTTAGGAAAATAAGCCATTACATGAAATCAAATATACAATTTATAAACAATAACTACTGTTAAATATCTTGGCATAAATCACAATATTGCATAGAAAAATCAATTGATATATGAATAGAATTTGTGTTTACCACTACTTGAATTTATTCTTAGAATATTACTTGGTAAAAAACTCGTTTAAGAAAATGCATTTATGCCTCTCAATAACTAACTCGAACAGCTGCTTTGTTTATCAGCTGCTAAAGAGAACATATCCCAAAAAATTTATCTCCAAATGGCGATATTTGCTTAGTTTCGAAAAGATAACATTGTACAGTTCATTGTATCAATACAAAAGAAATCTAAACACCCTCATTTTTTTTTAATAAACCTTTAAAGAACAAAATAGTCTTTTATCCTTATTTTTTTGCTTTTCTTATAAATTTTGTAGCAGCGAACGTTAAATGTCAGTGAATAAATAAAGAGTAATGTGATGGTTTTCATCAATTTAATGCCTCAATAGGTAGAAATTCAAAAAGACATCAAAGGATGATTTCAGAAAGCTGGTAATAAGTTTATTTCAAGAAACAAAAAGAATGCCCTACAAATGACATGCACAACTTTTATTAGCTAATTTCACGCTTGATCTTTTTATTTTTTTGTATACCTGATACATTTACTTCCTTTTGTTGTTTTCAACGCCCTGTTTTCAGGAATTGATTTTATTAGTTGTTTTGTACAAACAAATACGCAATAAAAAACATGTTTTAAAATGCTTCAATTTATTAAAACTTGTTAAATCTTTAAGTGTCAACAAAACGAAAGTCCATAATTTTCCTAGCATTAACTTGACTGATAAAGTGAGTCCCGTTTTAACTTGACCATTCGATATTTCCCGTCTGTCTCTGTAAATTTGTAACGGCAATTACGACTAAATGTGCTGTCTGATTTTTCGAATTCCTAGGTATGAAGATTTCTTGGAAGTCATGAAAACCAGACTAATGTGTAAGCACTTTTATTTTTTTGATCCCTTCTACATTTTATATTCATTTACGACCGTTTCTTGTAATGTTCAACTTTTTCAATGATTCTTGCCAAACGCAACTCCGTTCATAATGCCTCCAAAAATACCGGATAAGAGCAATTGACATTTCATTGTGATATTTTTCGTATTGATAAAAGCAGACAATTGTAATTTTGAATACTGGTAAAAGCAGAGATTTTGTAAAGAATTAAATTTACAAAACGACGAGGTTAAACTTAAAACTGTTATGGGGCCAATATATCTTAGATTCGAAGAATTGGAACACATCTTAGAATAAAAAAGCCGCTCTACGGTAATTTTGTTATACTGATAAGAGCAGTAGGAATTAATTAATTGTAAGTTTTTGAATATTGGTAAAAGCAGAGACTTTTGTAAATACTTCGAATTCGGAAAAACTTTTTAAAAACTGTTATAAAGAAACATATATTAGATTTTAGAGGGGGGCGAAATCTACTGTTCTACAGAACTATCAGTCTAAAAATTATAGACATTTTCCTATGTTATTTTACTTATGTCTTTTAGTATATATTCTTCTTTGTAATTACGTCATAATCACATGAAACAAGGCCCATCTGACGTAAATAACTATATGACAAATTGTAACTGCACGTGCTTACAAAATAAATAAATTAAAGTTGCCTAAAGGATACGCTGTACCTCTTTCCTGTCGTCTAATGTGTTATGATCAGATCTCATTGTTTACATTTTACATTGTTAAAAAAGAAACGTTTTGGTTTGTCTATTAGTTGCTTGTAATCAAAAAGAGGATGACAATTTTGTTTGAAAATGTTTTAAAACCTTAAAGCCCGATTCTTAAAAAATTACTTGAAATATTTTAATTTTGATTTCCTCTTTGAATAAAACATGGGAAAATACTTTAAAATACTGTTTTGTTTTTATGGCGGTTTATGGTAAAAAACAGCTTTTACCAACTGATTAACATCTGGGCTTTTATTTCAGAAAAAAATTTCCTAATAAAATTCCTAATATTAACACAGGTGAATTTGTCAAATAATAATTACGGGATAAGGAATTCCTTCAATATTTTAGATTAAAATTTGGTGTTCCTAGTGTATAAAACAAAAGCCAAAAGATACATCTTCAATTGAAAACATCAATTTATTTTTATTTTTTTTATCAGCACTGGCCGCTATCATCTCTATGTTGAATTGATTATAAAAAAAATTTAGTATGCAGTCTATTGGCAACAACAGGCACTAGAACTCAGTCTGGCTCAAGATCCTAGGAAACAAAATTGGGGTGTCTTGCTTAACCTCTCACATACTGACAAGTGGTCCTGGCGGTTTAAAATTTCTTCTTAACAGCGGCGAAAGTCGATCCTGAGGCAGTTGCCTTCTTTCCTGATGGGAGGAGGGTCCGAGATCGCTTAGAAGATAAGCGCCATAGGGAGGGTCCAATTTATCCTGTCAACCACAACCCATTTCCAAAAGTGCCTTAAGGGAAGGTTATAGGCAAGTGGTGGGCAGGAGGAAAATGACCACCAGGTTTGAGATCTAATCACGTCGTTTTCTCCAAAAAACTCCGGTCTTAAAGGCGAGCTAGAAGAAAAAAAGTCGCCTTGGGATTAAAGAGTTAAAGGCTCACTTTAAGTACACACCCCAAGTTATTAAAAGTTATAGACTGCAGAAATATAGAAAAAAATTTAGAATCACGCACACAAGATTTTGAGCTTTGGTAAGCAAACAAAGCTTCTTAAGAACAATCGAAAAAAATAAGTCAATTCCCTAGCGCAAGAACTAGAATTATATTACAAAATAATATTGAGACCAAATTATAATAAATTGTTTAATGAAAACACTTTTAAACACACTTTTATTAGTACAAAAACGGAGAATTTTGAAAGAACATACATTGCTTCATTTTCTGTCTAACCAAAAATATTCTAGATGATCTTTAGTTATAGCATTTTTCATTGAAATTTTCATTTTTAAAAAATTTCTATAACAAATTTTCAAATTTAAAGTCTTAAATTTTAATAATGCACACGTTTTGTTCCCCTTTAATCCATCTTAAATTTCTTCTTTCATCTATCTATCTTAAATTCTGTATGTCCTATTTAATTCTAATTATTTCCCATGTAGAGCAAAACGGAAGATAAAAGAAATATATAATAAATTCAAAGGTATCCTGAAAAAAATAGCTGAAGGGGACATAATGACTGTTAAACATCCGCAAAATGGGGGAAAATCTGTCAAATTCGATACATTATGTCTCTAAAACAAAACATTTCACAAACTAACTTTTTTTTTCTCTAAGAGAATATATTTTTTTTCTTGTTATTTGGCACACATTTTCAAATCTTAATACGATGTGTATTTATTTGATGAGTAATAAATATCGGTACAATTTTTTGGAGAAAAACAGAGATAGTTTAAATTGCAGCGTATGATTACGAATTGTGCTTATTGGTTTAAACACAATATTTTGGGTATCTAAGTAATGTAAACAGTCTGTTTAAGAAATTGAACCACAATTTATTTACATTAAATTTTTTATTTCTATTTTATATAACACACTTAAAATAAAATGTTAAAATTGTCAAAATTTAACTGTTCTATCCCCAACAAAATTCTTGTAGAGAAATGCAAAACAAATTGAGGCTCAATGTAGAACTTTGGCATAATATATAATTCAATAAAAATTTATGTAAAAATATTCAGTAGTTCTTTGAGATAATATGCGCGTAACATCAAAAAAAACACATTTTGAGATATAACGTTTTAAAGATATTTTTTTTACTGTAAATATAAAAAATATTTCATATTCTGGTACATTTAGTTGATTAAATTTAAGTCTAATGCTATAGTATACATTTCATTATTAAAATTTCTCACAAATACAATCATAAAATCTTTAGTAAATGGAAGGAAAAGGAACTCATAAATGAGGAAAATGATTTATAAGGCGAAACACTTTTCAAACTCCCAAAAAAAAAAAAAAAAAACTTCTGCAAAGAGAAAAAGCAAAAAAAATTGGTTCAATTTGTGGTAGCACATAGCATAATATACATTCACTAAAAAAATTTTTATGTAAAAATATTAATGAAGTTCTTCAGATATCGCAAAAGGTTATATTAAAAAAAACACATATAGCCCAAGTTGTATCGAATAAGTTACATTTGAGATATAGCACTTTTAAAGCTATTTTTTACTATAACTATTATATTTTTATATTGCAACACGTTTTAGCGGTACATTGAGTTTGAACATAATGATATAGTATATATTTCATTAAAACTTTTCCCGTATATGCAATCAGGAAAATTTTAGTATTCACAACGCAAGATATATTCATGATGAAAAAACATTTTCGAAAAACTCTTCTTATAAATTGAGTATTATTAAAATCAAATTTGGTTTTCAAATGTTAAAACATTAACTACCAACTGTTTTAAATATATCTGCCTCTATAACATCTGAGGCAAACTGTTTAGTATTAAAAAAATGCAGTAGTTCTCTTAAACAAAAATAGCATTTGTTAAGGCTATGTACCATCATGACGTAGAACTTTCCACAAACTATCTTTTGCACTCTTTCTTGATAAGGTATTTATTTCTTTAATGTTTTTTTTATTTTGGCCAAACAATTTAAGAGTTTCATTGAAACCTCCTTATTATTTATAGGAACTGCAAGTGATTATAAACTTACTAAAGAAAGTACACCCACTCCTCTTATAACTAATTTTAATTTTCTGAAATTTTGCAAAGCAATTTATTTTCTAGACATTAAAAACAAAACAAAAGTTCTTCTATCGAAATATTTCCCCAAAATGTGCTGCTAAAAGGCACAGATAAGGGGATTTGAACCATAATGTAATATAATGCTTATAATTTATTCGGAGAGGATCTTGCTTTGTTGACACTTTCTTTTTAGATTTGTAAAAAAATAATTTATTCCTAGGTAAGGTTCTACCCAAACATTTTTCATCCTTCTCGTTTCAGCGGGATTCGAGTTTTTTTCTGCCGCTGGTCATAATCTACTACTCATTTAAACATCCTTAGAATAAATATATCGGAAGTAAATCATATAATTTGAAAATATATGACAAAAGCACAACTATTGTATAATGTGGTTAAACTGAAGACCGTAATGAAACGATATGGAATGTCATCAAAAACAAAAAACAAACGTGCTTAAAAGTCGTTTGGAAAACAGTCAAGAGTTGAGTAGTAAGTAACCTTTCTTTGGTTAGGGAAAACATTAAATTATTTCAGATTGATTAAATAGTAGCCTGTTTGCAGCATTCCTGTCAAACGAATACATTTAAAAGGGGGGTGGTACATTCAATGTTTACCTTAAACAGCTGATTTATTTTCCTTCATAACTTTCATACTATGGAATTTTAACGCGGATTGTTTTAAATTGTTCAGAAAAGATCTGTGAATAATATATATTTTTTTTCAAAAAATCGAAAATTCTTGAGATTTAAAGGTCGTATGTCCCTGAATACCATATAAAATCCTGTCTAATTCATTTAAATTCCCGCTTTCTTTTAAATTTTGCAATTACTGTAAGTTAACCGTTTTGAAAGTGTCAACGTTACTACTTTTTTCTTACCGAAAACGAACCCTGGACCCATTGGGAGTTGACGTTAATCACAAAGGAACCCCTGGACCTGCCTAGGCATTCCTGGTACTTCTAAAAGACCAGCCGCAGCGAAAGAAACACTGGCGCTGTGACCGACGCAAAATAGCCCCCATTACGAACGGCCCATGCGCAGCGGGGAAACGACGAGCCATTGGAGATGAGCCCTAGCCAGGCCACTTTTACTATATCCCACAGGGATCTACTATATCCCCAAATTTGAGGTGCCCGCTTAAGTTGGAATGAGTTTCCCCCAACAAGAAAGCTCCACATGAAAAGGGTTAAGGTCACTTTTAGAAATAAGACTTTAAGTTACAAAGTTCAATTAAAAATGTACAGTTGGCAAATAATTTATTTATTAATATATCCAGGTGCCATGGGCTACATGACGTACATGGATGAAAACGAGACGCAGAAGGAAATTACACTCTGGATATCCCGGCAAAGAGTGCCCGGAATATCCTGGAGAATATGGTCTGTATCCAATGGGAGTATTTCAATTGCCTGAAAATAAATCAGCTCTGCCTGTGAGTATTTTTTCGCATCATGTATTTAACTTGCTCAGTTATTTGAAATGACTCATGCTAACGTGTATATTTTAAATAATGCTAATGATGCAATGGATTAACTTGTATCTATTTCAATAATTTTCCATCTTCTTTATACCAAAATGCAAAATGTCAAAATCTTCCATTCCTTTATGTTCAAAACGCAAATGTCAAAATCTTCCATTCTCTTTATGTTCAAAATGCAAAATGTCAAAATCTTCCATTCTCTTTATGTTCAAAATGCAAAATGTCAAAATCTTCCATTCTCTTTATGTTCAAAATGCAAAATGTCAAAATCTTTCCATTCCCTATAATGGTAATTTTGCCAGATTTTATTTTATTGGCGTCGAATTTGGCGAGTAAAACACGGTCGAACAATATTTAGTAGCACAGCCAACTTTCGAAAATGACGGAGCAAATAGAAGGGCAAAGTAAAGTTCGATGGAAAGGTTGTGAATATGCAAATTTCAGCATAAAGGTAACTTCATCTGGTTCAACAGCCTTGACATAATAATATGGCAAAATAAGCCTCAAATGTGGTATTAAAGACATTTACAAGCTCATGTTTATTTCAAGTGCAATATGGATAGAAGAAGCCATCACAGCGACTGTACAAGAAAACAGTTGGTAAACTGAGGAACGCGTAGTGCGACAGTTGTAGCGAAAGAGTTTGGTGTTGCCGTCAATGCGTTTTTTCCCATGCATGGAGAGCCCTCCAAAACACTACCACATTTGTGAGAAAATTTGTATTTATACTGCAAATTATGAAAGTTTGACTCAAATTTTTGGGATAATCCCAAAACAATGACACCAATAGATGACCATTATGCTATTTGCATAAAAGAAAATAGTTACATTGCTCTGTTGTTGCACAAGGCAACCAGACATCATATCGCGGTTTATTGTGTTGTAGGGGCCACGGTGGCCTAAAGTGGTAAGGTCTCGGCTTTAGGGTTCCAGGTTCGAAACCTGATTTCACTGAAGATCCGGGTCGTGTATTGGGCATGTTGCAGGAAGTAGGGGCCAAACGTCCTCTCGTTAGTGTGGTGCGGTCAAGTGTCGTCCCCGTAATCTGCCGCCGTCTGTACCATAAGGTCTGGTACCAAAAATATCCTCGTATTGCTTCAAAACGGGACGTTAATATAACTAACTAACTAGTTACTGTGGCCAGGCATCTTCAGTAAGGTGGCCCATTCGGCACGTCGTTCCAAAAAAATGCCAGCCAGAGGCGGCGTTTATAATGGTGCAAAGCAAATATATTGCATTAATCAGTACGGGGATGCACGATGAGTGTTGTTCTGGTGTGACGAGTGATCTGGGACCAGCTACTGTAGAGGAAGGTGGAACCAGTTCTCATCACAGTAGCACTAAAGACCGTTTGTGCAACCTAGTGAGCCTCTGTATGGGATGAAATTATGCTGAACGGCATAATTTCTCACCATCTCAATCCTACATTTTGATATCATACCGTTGCCAGTGAATACTATTGTCAGCAAGAAATCTCCCCCATGTATCTATGTACATGTTGTAATTGAACCAAATTTCCATTTTATGGACGACAATGCCAGGTTTACATTGACTGATGCTGTGGATGAGTTGATGGAAAAGGAAGAATATCACTCTAATATAAGGGACACCGTGCTGCATTCATTTATGACTCCTGGCGGCCCTCAAAATCCTACTACTACCTTTGTATATATGGAGGTTTTGCCTACATATGGAAATGGCGAAATGGACTCGTCCGTCTTTTTCCCTTTCTCCCTGTCATGGGTGGTCGAAACCCACTGGGGTCGCTAATTCACTGGCTATATGGAAATTTGGTGAAATGGACTGGTCCGCCTTTCCCCTTTTCTCCTCACTATGGGTGGTTATTGGAAAATCCACTGGGTCGCTAATTGACTACATATGAATGGTCAAATGGATCTCGCTGTCCGTCTTTTCCCTTTTCTCCTCACCGTTGGATGGGGTAGCTAGATTTTTATAAAACGTTAAAGCAGTAGGTACCCAATGTTAAATTTTAGCTTATTAAATATAGATATCAATTATCAAATCAATTTGGGTACCATATATATAAATACACAATAATAAAGCAATTCTATCAATACTTATATAAATTACCTACCCCTTGCAGACCTGAAAAAACCTAGCTACTAAATTAAATCATTTGCATACAGTGGTAGTACATTGACAATTGTGGAATCAAATTAGAGAGTTGTTAAAACATAATCAAAAATATTAAATTTAAATCTTTTATTATAGCATAGTTTAAATTAAATTATTTTAATCACTGCCATGATTTATATATATACAAGATTGATGCACATAACTAAATATGTAATAACCAAAATAAAAAAGAACATGAAGCTACACATATTATAAAAGCACATTGCAATCTATGTTTGTTTGTAAAAACTTATTACAACACACGATGTATGAAAAAATTGAAGAAATTGGTAATTTCTCAAAATTATGCATACACAACCTGGGGTGATTTAGACGCATTATTGGTGCAATACACGCTTCCTTGCACAATTCCATCTTAAAACACTGTTAAAGTGAAGAAATTTTGCAGGCAGGCTGTTCAAAACCTGATCATTTCTAGTGCAAGGCTTGAGGTTGAGTATTCAGTTCACTTAACTGCTGATTTGTAGTGCAAATTTTAGCACCAAAATCTGTCACAATTGCTCCATTTCATAATGAATAAAGAAAAATTTTGATAACACCATTCACATCTTGAAGAGTTCAAAACCCGCAGAATCAAAAATCACATCACCACACCAAAAACTTGTTGGAGAATCAAACTTTAATCTTAACCTCAACGAAAAAGAATATATCAAAAAAATGACAAGCTCCCTGATACGCCCAAAAGGCCCCAGAAGCCTAAAAGGCCTGGGGCCCGCAGCTGCAAATACACCTCACTCGTTCAGAGAAGCAACACACCAAAAGAAAATGCAAATCATAACGGAAACGATTCCGAAAGTGACAGTCGCCAAAACCTGATTACGCCAAATTCATCCGCGAACCAAGATGGCGAGGCAAAAGTCCCGTAGAAAATTTTGATTTAAAAAAATTAATAAAGTTGAAACCTTAATGGAAACAACAACAAAAGTTAAGACAATTAATATTTAAATACAGTAATAATTAAGACGAATACAGTAATTAATACCAATGTGAAGTAAATAATTAAGAAAAAAAATTTAGATATTTAATGAAACGGCTAAAAAATTATCGTTTGACTTCAAAATTGTCACATGCCACAAGAGATGAAAGAAACTTGGTGTATGAAGAATTAAAATTAATTAAAAAATACTGACAAAAAAACCGAAAAAGATGTTGATGCAATTTCGCAATCTAACACTCACTATGGGTGGTTGAAACCCAAAAGGTCGCTAATTGACTGATGGCAGTCCGGATGGAGAAAAATGGGATTTTCTAATTGTTACCACACGATAGTAGGGGTTTATAATATTTTTTCTTTTTAATATAATTTTGCTCTCAATATATTCAAGCAATTTATTTGAGTATAAATATTGTGAAGCACAGTGGCCATTAAATGAAATTCGCCATGGATATTTATACCCTTTAATAGCTATCATAAACCTTTTGGATTGTAATTATACCTTTGTCAACGTGCATTTATTTTAAATTCAAACAAACACATTTTATTATTTATAGAAGGAAAGTCCGTAAGCGCCTAATATATACATACATATTCGATATTAATAAAATTAAAATAATAATTTTCACACTACTTCAACTCAACTAGATATGCAAAAGAAAAAGTGAAAGACAATTTTGGGACCACATTAGTATATTATAATCAGAATATTGTATTAATGTTTCAGAAAGAGTTTTAGTTCTGTATTTCTTTTACTGGACTTTTAACTTTAATAGATCAGTTTCTACCAACATGAAAAGATAGGTATTTGCTGACTCACACAAATAGAATCATGCATTATTAAAAAAAAATACTGTACTTTATTTGTTACGTCATATATATGTCTATAAATCTCTGTTACTATAGTCAAATTAACTCTCTGCTTGAAACATACATATAGATATTACAAAAATGCACAGAATTGCATAAATTAAAAAAAATAAGAATAAAAATTAAATAAAAATATCAAAGAATGGATTTCTTCAAATGAGAAATATCCAAATGATATTCAAAGGTGTACATATTTTTTCCCAATTATGTGTCCATATCTTGTGATCAATAACCAATAAAAGCTCCAAGAAATAAAGATAAGCAAAAAATGTTTTACATTTACAATAAAAATATGAGAATCTCACACCTTTTAAGATTTAAATATAGATAATGTTAAAACTGGCCAGTGGAGGAAAATAATTTAGTCAATATAGAAAAGTAAAAAATATATATGTTTAGGGCAAGGCGCTATTTTAAAAGAAAGTTTCAAAAATTATTTTATACTTAATGAAAAAAAGTGGTGGAATATAAAATTAACGTATGATTGTATGAGAAACATGAATATACCATAGCCCTTAAATATTTGTATTTTAATGCCTTGTAATTTGAGAGAGAAAACAATTTTATATTATATATATATATATATATATATATATATATAATAAAATTAATTTTGAGGTACAATTTCTTTTATTGTATATAAAAAGAATGGGCATTTTATTTTCATTATTCCTTACTAATTGGGTCTTTTTTAAATCAATTATGTTAAATATTATAGAATGTTGAAATCATTTTTACACAAATTTGTAGCTATGAAACGCCTCCCTGTATGGAATTGGAAATTTAATTCAGTTAATCGATTAATTGTCACGAAGTTATGAAAATATTAAAAACGGCCATTGTCATCGAGAAGTCAAAAGTGCAATGAAATTTCAAAAATCTAGTACATTATTAATAAAATTTACCACAATTTGCGAATTTTTTTTTGTTTATATTTAAAATCTTGAGAATCCTTCAATCAAGCCCAATCAATCAAAAAATTACATATTGATGCTTAAATCATTTAAGTATATTTTCTTGGGTAAAAGTTAACACAGCGTAAAACAAAAAAAATTTTTTAATTTATTAACGTTAAAAAAATGATATTTGTCTTCGCTATAATAATTGAAGAAATCAAATTTATTAATTGAATTTATCAGAAATTTAAATTTATAAATGTCTTGAGATGGTTTGCATCTTATTTTAAAGTTTGCATCGAGTAAAAATAATCTAGGCGCAATTCTGTCTATGAACTTTGAACCCCGCATGAAAAAAAAGCAATTCATCAACTGTCACATGAACAGAAAACGGTCCCTCTCCCTCCGGAGGACAGGGACACTTTTTTGGGGAAAACCGCTCTTACTACCCGAACCCCCCAGTTTGGACACAGTCCTCGTCCGGAAAACCGGGCCGGCTCACACCTGGACGGATCGAGCCGGGGTCGTAACGAAAGTGTTAACATCGTTAAACGTATGTGGGAAGTGCTGGGAAAAGTCTTTTCACTTTCATATCCACCTAGAAACATACAGCAACTAAAAATAAATCAGGATGGAGTAACTAACATGTCCATCCCAAGAGTTAACCTCCGAGCGGAGCAAACATCTTTCAGTTTTCAATGCTCAGAACAAAAGCAGATAGCCTGTATTTATATGTATATCTTAACAACCAGGGATGAAGTGTTCTAAGCTTTCAAAGACATAATTAAATATAAAAAAGGTCGATTCATTTCCCTTTAAAAAAAGCTACGTTTTCTAACCTGATAGCTAAAAAAACTATAATATTGGGTCGCTCAAAACTTGTATTGGTAAAAAAAAATGATGTTCGATGTTTTAGCAACCACTGTGTTAAAGAGTCAGATTCTTTTAGAAAGGATATATATTTTGCCCCTTTCCTCTTGCAGGCTAGACATTTTGTTTTTCCCTAATAAATCCTTATATTTTTATACGTCCAAACATTATCCCTACCAATTCTGCAGCAGGTCGTTTAGAATGTAATTTGTATGTAGTATTGTAGTTATTGTGTGAATTTAGCATCCAGTGACTGATTTGTGAGCAAAAAAAATCAACCTCCCCTAAGTATTGTACATAGAGTATGATATCAAAATGGGTTTTATCTTTGATATTAATATTTCAACATGTGAACGAACCCAAATTAAATTTTTACTTATAAACACATATATTTTATTTCTTTTGTGTTTAACCGTGCCATTTTTTTAAAAAATATAAGATGAATGATGCCAAACAATTCTATGTGTTACGTGTTTTTTTCCCATCATGAAGTCATTTTTTGCTTCTGAAAATTTACAGCAGATTACAAAATTAACCGTCATATTTGGAATAAGTAATCACTCTATTATTTGGAATAAAATCAGGATATATTTCCCATGTGTTTTGATTCTGGTTAATACATAAACATTAATTAGTATTATTAATATTTCTTTATAATTTGTGCTAATAAGAGAAAAAAAACATCCCTCTTCACATTTTACGTAGATTGTCGCTTCTGTAATAAACATTAGATCTGTAAGCGCAAAGCTGGAAAAATTTCGGCATCATAAAACTATCATCGAATAAATTTCTTTAATAAATATCTCCAACACTATATTTCAGTTAGCAGTTGTAATGAGTCTGTGCATGCTGCATTTAAGGCGGGAGCTTGCATTTTTTTTTCAAATCAACGAAAACAAGTCTATTAGAGAAGACATTGTCGACATATCAACATTGTACTATAGGCAAAGACTTGGTTTTGCCTACTTATGTGCCAAAAAAATATACTGAAACCCTACACTTGTTCTTTTGGGAATACACCCCTCGAGTATTAAATCTTTCTTTATTTCACGGAACATCATTTCTTTATTGTACAATCTCGCGGTGAGGAAGTGTTTACGTTTCCAGCATATTTTCAGCTGCACTGAAGAAGAATATTTGATTTGCATTAATAAATTTTTCAGTGTTTACATCTCTGCTGCGAATTAAATGTTTCCCGCACCAATATCCGTTGATTGTTTGGTCATATCGTGTTGACTTCTTTCTTTCATCTTTAATTCATCTTCCATCCGAAATTTCATCAAGGGACCGAGGATTCTCAAACAACCAACCATGCTATTCTTGTTTTAATATGAACAGAGTGGTGATAGTATCTGAGCCAGAAGATCAAATATTCACGTCTGTAAGAAATGACAAAGACAACACAGGTGATGATATTCTCAAACAAAAAAAAGGGGCGTGGTGATCGCTGCATTAAGACAACTCAACAAACTGCTTTTTTCACAAATGAGTAGTAAAGGAGGTATTAGCTAAATAATAGAATGACGGAAAACTTTAGCAAAAAAATTGATGACGCTTCTACTTTTTTCTCGTCTATTTAAATATTAATAAAATCATTTATAGGACTGTAGATCTGGCTTATTTCTGTACTGTTAAGAGCGTAAATGTAGAAAAAAAGGAAAGGAATTCATTTTCAGTGGTGTATATGCGAAATTTTTAACCCTTAAGTCTCTGTCCGTGATATTGACATACACGAATTATCGTAATTTTTTAGGTTTATAAACCAAATTTAATTACCAATTAGCTTTATAACTTCACACAAAAATTACGTGAATCCACAAGCATCCTAAGCATTCTATGCCTTCTTAGATGAATGAAAACGACAGACGCTTTCAGAACAGGAGGGGTCATCTACTGGGATAGCAAGAAAAGAAAAAATGGGTTATCCCTTAAGGGGTTAAGAGACTTTTCGAAATTGTTTTATAACTGTGGAAAGAAATTTAAAAACAATTTGATTAAATTATGTTGCCGAGGATTAAAATATAGTTTTCAAAGGAATGATAGGAAATGTTATGCATTTTATAAAACTTAAACTACCCCATTTACTTCTGCTTGAGTTTCAAAAATGCTATATATGTAAAATAACGGGCGGGATGAAGAAGGATGTTGAATTGTATCTTGAGAAAACCATTCCATTTGACATCATCTTTACAAGGAAAAAAGATAGAATGTGTAGATTGGTGATGGGAAATTTCGAGGATTGTTCGTGGAAGATTTTATGACTTTCCAGATCATGCGAAAAAAATATTATTTAAGTGATTCTTGACTCTGATAACCCTGGTGAATTTAGCGTTGACGGAGAGGATTAAAATATCAATTTATGGCTAGAATAGGAATCACAGAGTATAAAAAAGTTCTGCAAATGACGTTACTAAAAAACATTTATAGAATATAATACAGTAGTTATTCTTAATGAAATATTGTCTTTTGAACTTTCAGGTCTTTATGTCCCACTTTATCGTCACTGTCGAACGTGATTGAATTTCTTTTGAATATAAACACTAGAATTTTAACTCTTCTTCTTCAAGTTAAGAGCGCAAATCAGGTAAGTAGTTACAAAAGCCAATAAAAAAAAGGGGAGACCAAGATATTTACTGAAAAGAGTGTTTATTTCTCTACATAATTGCTAGCTTTACATTGGCTAGATTTATTTCATCTCTTTATGAGTTTTCAAATACTTGCTATACTAAAGTCTAAAAGTAGACAACTGTCTTGTTTTACTTTATGTACCTAAATATCTTAAACGTCTTCATCAAATGTTTAAAACACTTGCTACTCGATACAATTTAAGCAGACCAAACAAGTGAATCGCTTATGCCATGCAGCAAACCTATTGATTTTCAATTGCCAAGATGATGTGTAAAGATTATGGGGATGATTAGGAACTAAAAAATTGTATATTGTAAAGTACTCCCAAGTATTTTTTCCCAACTTGTAAGGAAATCTGCGATGGGAAGCCGGGCCGTTTTGATAAAATAGAATTTATACCTAAGAAATTGAGTAATTTACCAGATAAAGAGATTCATTAGAAATTCCAAAAAATTAATGAAAACAAAACACCAAACAAAAATATCATCATCGATCGACAATCTTAGGTAAAAGAACTTATGTATCCGTAGAAAGGGAAGGAAAAGAGACAGACGCAAGGCGTTGTCATTTCTACAAGGGTCGCTTCTTTCCTAAACATCCTCGATGGGCCATAAAAAAAAATATTAATAGAGGACAAATAAATTTATTACCAAAAGTTATACAAACAGTGTTACTTTTTTTTTGACACATAATCATGAAGACCAGCATTTGTCATATCGATAGACCGGATTTCCGATCCCTTTCGAAAGAACGTTGCCGCCAGTGATATGAGGATGGGCATTAACGTTGCTTTAAGATCCTCCTTTTCTGCAGCGCGACCTCCTAGCCAGTTCTTCAACTGCTGGGGAAGAGATGAAAATCACTCGTCACTAAGTCAGGGTTGCCAGGTTGGGTGATCACACACGCCGCATTTAAATTGCTCCAGAAGCTGTCGGAACCCGCGCTGAAATAAGCATCTCTGTTGCGAAAGACTTCCGTCCTGATTCTTTTCATCATAAACGTCGGTTCACCTGTCTTTAAATTTCTACACCATTCAAGACCAACATTCATTTCACCATGAAATTTTCACCGGCTCTCGGTTCAATTTCGCTGCGCTATTTCCCGGTTGAAAAGAGAATAACATTATTCAACTCCGCACTTGAGTATCAATTTACTAAATATGCTTACATGCCGACACGAGTTCAGCTTGAATGTCGGTGGTAGCAGATGCTCAGTTAGGAAACATGCAATCGCCCACCGCGCATCCTGACATTCTTCCACCCGCATATCTGTCTGTTTTGCGGTTCAATAGAGGTTAGCTGGAAAAAACAAACTCTCTATATTTCTCCACTGACCAGGAGCCCCAAAGGCGTCTTTTGATTTCATATTCTGACGACAATAGGATTTTGTTGGATCAGTGTATTTCTTACTGCGGCCATGATTGTCTCTTTGTAAATAGCGTCTTAATGGTGCTATATGTGTACCTGTCTTCACAATAGAGGTAAAAAAATTCTACTGCTTATGTTACATGTGAAGGTTTACCTACATCTGTGAATCATTAATCTTCCAATATTTTTCTTTTACTTCATTAACCTGTTTGTATTTTCAGGACCTTTTTGTAGTTAGCAACTAGTCAAGCTACTCGCTGGACAGTCTCAGCTACTATTCTTGATAATCAATATATACATATAGAATATTATAGATGTCTGGTATGTTTATCTTTCAATAAAATATTTATCAATGAGGTTCAGAAAGTAAGGTAACAAACTTTATGAGAGAGAAAACCTTTTCACGAGTTAAAAAGAAATACACAACGTACAAAGGCACTGGTACATTTATTTCCTCTCCAATGTAGTCACCATGATTGAAAGAAGCATCTGTTCCATCGGTACACCAATAATGGGCATGGAATTTCAGCAGAAGAAATCAACGTCAAGGTAGTGAAACCATCAAGACATCTCGGTATTATCTCTGAAATGCCGATCTCCAGTCATTTGGTGCAAAAGGGAGCTGTAGGGAGGTGTTTCAGTAACTCCTATGTGGGTGAACATGCTCTCACATTACCTTGATCGCCTTTTTTCCCCATCTAGCACATCTATTCCTGCCTTTACCAAAACTACACCTGTTTTCATGACATTACATCAATTCCGTAAGCTTCCACCAGTTACCGATGAATTTCAGTTGGGACTCTTTCCTTTAGAGTTAAAAACTTTATCACGCTTCAATTCAATCGTTGACCACATTTCCGTCAACGTCTCCATCTTCTAACTGATACTCGGCGTGCTACCGCATAATTAGCTCCATCTGCCTCAGGTTCGAATACCGTGATCGTCGCAGCTATCACATGAAATTTAATTCTCTACGATGAATTTGTGCATCCGTCACAGCTTTTGTTACCTACTTTGTGAAACACCTCGTAATTGCACTTAAATGTTCTTCTACCATAATTTTGTTCTCAAATAGCAGATTTCACTTTTAACAAAACGCAATCTAGAGTCTCTTTCATTAACCCCTGCCCCTATGATTTTATTTAACCTACTAATTAGATGACACTCATCCATTTGGGATATTTTTTTATTATTTCAATCTCATTAGGGCTGCGAATTGACACAATTTCTCTCACAGACATTTACTGTATTCAGAACCAAAGCATCCGTTGCTCTACATGTAAAGCAAATACAACTATTCGATATATATTTTGGCCTCAGATTGTCAAATATGCAAATCTTTTGTAGGTTCTTAAAATGGTTCCAGAGCTACCTAAATTGGAGGAATTGTTGGGGACACTTCCCATCCACTTGTCTTCTACACTGCAAATGAATTTTATTGGTGTCATTTAAATTAATTAAGGAATCTTATATTTCGTTTTCAACTGGTTTGTCTTGAAATTTTACTATAAAGCATAACTCATGTAGGGAAAAGGTTGTCTAGGGATAAAAGTTCTAATTTGATGCAAAATGAAAAGAGAGAGTTAAAAATCAACTAATTTATTATTTAAAACACAATTAAAACATTTAACTATTTACAAAGGGGTTAAAACAATAAAACATAGAGCAAGTTCACCTCCGAGATATAACACCAGGCTAATTCATAATTTACTTTCGCTCAGAAAAACGGAGAGCCTAAATTATAACGACCGTTTCGGTGAAAATCCAACATCGAACTGATTAATTCCCGCCGAAGTGACGTGACGTCACTCGCCATAAAACAGACGATTTTATTAGTGGTGCCATCTCTTGCCAATTTTAAATGAACAAAATGCTAAAGTTAGTTTTCAAGCAAGTTCGTCATCCCAAATAATACTGACCCTAGTGATTTACATAACATATAATAATAGATATAGGCCATTAACAACTCTTCAAAATTAATACAGTTAAAAAAGATAAAAATTTCAATATAAATATTTAAGCATGAGTAAAAAATACACCACAAAGGAAATATTGATAATGGAAAGAAAGCAGAACACTTCTTTTATACACTGGGTTCTAAAAGAAATAGGGAAAGTTTCTTGTATAAAAAAAACACATATTTCATCCTGGTGAGTAAAATTTCATTAGGATCAGCAGATGAATCTGCTAGCTTAGACCGTCATGATTACCTACTTTTCTAAGTCATCTATTTCTAGGCTTTACTTTAACTATTCTATATGGTCCCAAAAACCTAGGGCCTTAATTTCAAACCCAACCCAAATTGTGTTCCTCTGAATGACCACTAAGTCACCCTCTCTGGTAACTAGGCATTCCTGCATTTCCTATCGTAGACTCTTTTTATTCTCCGGCCTCGTAATTCTCTGGATATTTTCGCTCTTGTCGTAGTTCGTCTCTCTGTTCCTGCAAATTCTTCCATCATTTCCTTCCATTGCAGATCCTTGAGATGAAGGTCCCTCCTTATTTCATGGTGGCGCCCACTAACAATTCAAACGGAGACCACTTAGTACCATGTTTGAATGTACTATTTAGAATTCTTGAAGTGGGTCTACGAAATTGGTCCACTTGGTTGAGTCTGCACTGACAGTTTGGTCAAAACGGGAATAAGAGTTCGGTGTATTCTCGATCTTGGCCATATTTCCTCGGGTACCTATCTGGTGGTGATTTGAAAATGCTGGATGTTTTCGCTATACACACCTAAATGCTTTAGAGGTGAAAGTAGAGCCTCTGTCTGTTATTATTCTTTGGGATTACTGAAAGTCTTTTTGTTGTCTCTTTAACTTATCCAAAGCATCTTCTGCGGAAGTAGATCTTAACGGGATAAAGCTAAGTAATTTGGTGAAAGCATCCACTATTGTGAGGATATGCTGGTATTTTTTGTTGGTAGAAGGCAAAGGTCCGATGAAATCAACGTGATAAGTACTTAATGGTACATCTCTTAGGGAATGGGGTTGAGAAATCCATCTTTCTTTCCGGCTCTTTGTTGGTCAAAATACATGGCACACAGTTGACAATTACATTTTGTACTTGTTTACTCAAATTAGGTATGAAGAATTCCTGTTTGACAACTCCTTCCGTTTTGGCAAAGGAGAAATGTCCTTCTCATGAGCTAACTTTATTATTTCAGTTTGTATATCTCTTGGGTACAACTATTAATCTGCGACCATCAACATATTTTAGAAAGTATTCTCGTTTTATCGAAAAGTCTGAATCGTTGTTTGATCCAATCATTGATTCAAACTCTGGCGTGTATTCATCTTCTTGTTGTGCCCTTTTTTAACCTTGCGGCTGAGCATCGCTCGTAATTGGCGACTGGATACCCACTATATGTCCACATGTTGTATCTGCTGGTCGGAACGATGGACAATTTCATAATCAAACTCTTCCAACAGTAATGCCCATCTCTGCCATAATGAGTAACTAAATCCTTTTGTCCATATAGTCCTTGAAAGGCTGGAACAGTCCGTTATGATTTTGAAATGATTCCCCATTAGGTAGGTGCGAAATTTCAAAGCAAGCTGGACAACAGCGAGAACTTCAAGCTCATAGCTGCTATACTCTCCCTCTGCTGGAGTAGTTTCTTAGACATGTATTGAACAGGATGCAATTTTCCATCTTCCCGGCTTGGAGTAGGGACGGCTCCGGTACCCTTGCTGGTTTGCGTCCGTGTGCAATCCGGTTGTTTTCCCTTTGCTGGAAAATGCTTAATACTTCGACTTTCAGTTGGTCAATTTCTTGAGTTTTTCAAACGCTTCATTTGCGGTTGTTCAAAGACAAATGGGTTGTCGCTCTAATTAGATCACCTTGAGGTTTCTTTGGCTATTTTAGAGTAAGCTGGAATGAATTTTCGAAAATAGCCGGTGTGAGTCCCAAAAAAGCTTTGGTAATTCTTGTTTGACTGTTGTTGGTACTGGGAACTTCTTGACAGCTATTGTTTTGCAACTGAAGGGCGTACCGTTCCGTTTTCAACAACGTGACCCAAAAAATTCCACCCTTCTTCTCAGAATTGACATTTCTTAAACTTGATCTCCAAACTGTATTTTTGAGGGCGACTTCAAATACTTTCTTTCAGTTTTTCTATACCTTCATCTTCATCTTTAGCTGGAAATTGGATCAAATCGTCCATATAAATTATTACGATGCCTTTTACGCATGAGTTCTGAAGATGCTATACACATATCTTTGGAATACACTCCTGGGCTTGTACTGGAGGCCAAAAGGTACCTTGTATTAAATTCGAACTGTCTGTCTGGCACAACGAAGGAGGTAAAATGTTTTGCAATCCTCGTTGACTTCTGACATGGAAAACCATTTTTCAAGTCTAGCGTGGAATACACTTGGCATCTTGAGTTTATCAATACATCCTCTATCAGTGGCAATGGGAAACGATTCGACTAGTTTTCGGTCTAGTTCTATAGTTTCCTATAGTTCATGGTACTGTCTTTCTTCTTAACTAACACGATTGACTTGCATATTCAGATATTTTGTCTCATTAATCTCCTTGATCTAACCATTCGTCAATTTGTTTGTTGACTGCCTGGTTCTCTGAAATGACAAACGGCGTGCTGGTTGGTAAACTGGTACATCATCTTTCAGGATAATTTCATGGACACATTTGTCGCGTTTCCTGGTCTTCTTAGGTATATAGTTGTTGATTAGCTCAGAAAGTTCTTTCTTATTCGTGGATTTGGTAACACAGAACTTCAATTTCGTCCCCAATTCTTGCTTCTGTAAACCTGTGTATGCATAAACTAAACCTTATCTTCATGTTTACGAAAATAAACATTCTTTATCGAAGCCAACAAAAGCCCGCTCCAAAATGTCCGATCCTATCACTGCTTGAAATTCCAAATACGGCGTAGGAACAACATGCCGTTAAGCGAATATTTCTCTTCCATCTAATTGATTTCTCGTTGAACGATCCTTTGTTTGACTTCGTACTTCCCTAATCCAGATAACACGTCAATGTCCTTTGAGAGCTTTGATTGTTCGATGGTTACATCTTCGCTGAATGAGCGTAACTGAACTGCCGGTGTCGATGAGAGCTTCAAAAAATCTTGTATTTCCTGTGGTTATTTTTTCTGGTCTTAATTTTCTTTAGAAACTGGAGAACAGATTTGTACCGGAGAGCTTCTAGATTTATTATTTTTCGAATCCTTGCGGCGCTTCGTACAATCTTACGGCATAGTGACCCGTCCCTTTGTAGCTACACGTTAATTGTTTAATTCTTTTATCGTAAAATGTTCTCTTCGATTGAAAGTATTTCTTTCCTTACATTCCTCTATTATTTCCAAGATGGAAATGTTTTGTCCTCGAAAAATATTTATGGTTAAAATGATTCTTAGCGAATGACTGAACTGCTTTTGGTTTTATAGTTCTTCGGATGTCTTCTCATAATCTTCTTCAAATTTCTTCGCTAGTTCAATTGGTGAGTTAATAGTAGACCACTCGTCCAAAATGTTCCCGGAAGATCATACGGCGCTTTTTTTCCTTCATTTGATCGGCTATGATTAACTCTCGCAGTTGGTCGTAAGTGTTGACTTTGAAGCCTAAAGTCCATCCATCGAAATACGTCTGCAATTCGTGTTGAAAATTGCCATGTTTTTTCATCATCCTTTTGTGAAACAAAATAGCTGGCGAAATTCTTCGGGATAATTTAAATCTTTGCAATAAGCAAAATCCTTTGCTACGATCGTACCATTACACTTATCCGCTGGCTCTCTTGCTATCAGATGGGCAATTTCAATGGGTATTAACCCTATGTTTTGATCCCAATCTTTTGGCAAGGAGTTTAGTTCTGCATGACGTTCAAATAAGGTGAGATTCAAATCACATCTTCCCTGCATATTAAACTTATCCAGAAAAGCATTGAATGCGTTTTATTCGGGTGTTTGAACTGCTTTCGCGTCTATTCGGAATATTGGCACCTACTTGGGCCTGTATTCTAATTTCTCCAATTCGTATTCTCGTTCTTCTTTTTTGCATCCTCTCTTCTTTTTCTTCCTTCGTATCTTCTCTTCTCAGCTTTTTCTTCCTTTGTACGTTCCTCCACAATGCCATCAAGCATCTTCTAACATCGTCTTCGACGTAATCTGGGCTTTTACGATCAGTCTTTACTTCAATTTAGTGAAACTCATGTAGTGCTAAGAGTCCAAATCTGCGGCGAGTGTCATCACAAATCCTCTTCCTTCTCGCGAGTAAAAATGCCATTTTTTTAAAATTTAGAGTGGTGACCCAGAGAACAGTTTTAATTTACACAAGTTAAAATTAGTTAAATTAATTAAAGTTTTAGTTACAAATGAAATTCTTAAACCCAATTCCAATTGGACAAACTATTTAAATGATGCAAAAGTTTATTCAATCAAGCAAGAAAGAGATAATTTAAATAAGATGCAATCATCAATGATAAACAATTACGAACAAAAATAAACTTTTGAAAATTCCCGGAACCTGAATATTTGCCAAATAAAGCATTATTACACATCAATATTTTTATCGAAAAGACAATGCGTTCTTCTCAAAATATCAAGAATAGATAACCAAGCAAAAATTCTGAAAGTATTCGTGAGTTAATCTGAAACAAAAAAGAACAAATAATATATCTTGCTGTAAATTAAGCATAATGGATCGTACTTGACCACGAAAAAAAATAGAACAACTCATCAAAATTCAATTTCAGATACACTTAAGAACATGAATTAAAAACACAAAGAATGCACTTAATATTATACCAAAAAACAGAACATTGATAAAATCAGAATCAGGACAAAAAATAAGAACAAACTTCCGCCCTAAAAAATGAGTCTAAATACCTACATCTCATCTTCTAAGTCAACGATGTCTGGAACACTTTCGCTTATTCAAAACTTTCACACATTAAATGCATTTTATTTTCAGAAACACTATTACTTTATTTCCACAAGGGACAGGCAATTTAATTGTTTGAAATTTTATACCAGTAAGTTAAATTTCTCAAAAGAATTGAAGCACAGGTAAATCGCGTTACCTCTGACGTGTTGTTAATGATTGGTATTTTTACCGAATCATTTATTTCATTCCCTTGACAACCTCAGGACCCAGAGATGATGGTCTGAACAATTCAGTAACCAGAGGCACTTGCTGGTGTGACTAAGGACTGAGGGAAATTGCTTCTTTGAAAAAATCGATACCGGATCTGGCCAGGAATTCGATGCAATTCCGAAAGTGCCTTCGTCGGTGTTCGGATTTCGCTGGATTCCAGTATGCTGGATTTCCTGAATTTGTGTCGCTGGATTGAGTTGCCCGTTGTATCGCTCGTTGAAGTATTGCTCAATTTGCAGAAAATTATCGCGTATCTCTTTTTCGATGCGAGTCGTGATCTCGACGTTGTTCAGAAATTCAGGTTACTCATAAAGTTAAAATCGACGAGGAGGTGAAACCAAACTGCTCTAGTTAAAATTTTGAACATTGCTTAAATCTCAGGCGAGAATTTGTAGGAAAGGTGTCTAGGGGATAAAGTTCTAATTTGATGCAAAATGAAAAGAGAGAGATTAAAATCAACTAATTATTTAAACACAATTAAAACATTTAACTATTTACAAAGGGGTTAAAACAATAAACATAAGAGCAAGTTCACCTCCGAGATAGCACCAGGCTAATTCATAATTTACTTTCGCTGAAAACGGAGAGCCTAAATTATAACGACCAGCCTGGTGAAAATCCAACATCAACTGATACCTCTGCCGAAGTGACGGGACGTCACTTCGCCATAAAACAGACGATTTTATTAGTGGTGCTA